>JAQGAE010000252.1:0-44442 GCA_034696685.1 Julus scandinavius | reverse complement strand
CATACCTAATTCCTTTTTAGTAGAAAGCTGTCTAGAGACATTTGTTTTTGCCGACGCTTCAAAATTTGGTAAAAATGCGACACCACATTATCATTAAATAAATTTGTAGTCCACGTCACTCATTATGCAAAACGTCGCTCGTTAAGCGAGTCATTTTTTTACAATTTATATTGATCGTTATGCGAATTACTTGTTTTGCGAGGTTCCACTGCATTTGGATTTACGTCAACAAATGGTCATAGTTTAAATCTAACAACATCAGTGGGAAGAGCACACGTGACTTCCATTTAACTCCATTAACAGAATTTTCATAACTAAAAGATTTAAGAAAAAAATGAGGTGGCGAGGAATTCAGATCCACCCTGTATATTGATAAACACAGTTCCTAATTAAGTGCCTTTTGTTGTAATTTCGGCGGAGTGTGGGTTTTGCCGCCCGGGGCCGACCAGAAATTTTCCGCCCCCTCCCCCCCCCCTCCTATTTTAAGAAGTCATACGAAACGGGGCGTTTGCTGCCGCCTGGGGCCATGGCCACTCCGCGTCCCCCACGCTATGCCATAGGGTTTTCGCCGCCCTCTTATTTTAATTATTTCATTGATTACCGCGATAAGTGGCCACTTCTCGCAGTAATCTGAATACCCAGAAAATGAAGCAGCAAATAAGAATAATCTTTATGTCAGAAAGCGTCGTGTTTTCATAAATACCTAAAATTTATAAATTCTGAAATATAGCAAAACATTTCAAGTAATTAAAAACATTTATATTAAGACCCACTTATCGCCAATAAAGTATTTGTTACAGGGTGCCTAGTATTATTAATATATTTCTGTCACTATATTAGTTTAAAATATTACATTAAAAATGTACTTTTCGTGCTTTTTTCAAGGTAATAATCTTTATGTCAGAAAGCGTCATGTTTTCATAAATACCTAAAATCTATAAATTCTGAAATATAGCAAAACATTTCAAGTAATTAAAAACATTCATATTAAGACCCACTTATCGCCAATAAAGTATTTGTTACAGGGTGCCTAGTATTATTAATATATTTCTGTCACTATTAGTTTAAAATATTACATTAAAAATGTAATTTTCGTGCTTTTTTCAAGGCAATAATCTTTATGTCAGAAAGCGTCATGTTTTCATAAATACCTAAAATCTACATAAATTCTGAAATATAGCAAAACATTTCAAGTAATTAAAAACATTCATATTAAGACCCACTTATCGCCAATAAAGTATTTGTTACAGGGTGCCTAGTATTATTAATATATTTCTGTCACTATTAGTTTAAAATATTACATTAAAAATGTAATTTTCGTGCTTTTTTCAAGGCAAAATCTTTAACACAAAAATGACAACTGGGTCTTAATATGAATGTTTTGAATTTAATATCAAATCCGCCGATGGAAATTCACCGCCCCCCAAATATTTTAAGGGGACATACGAAAGGGAGCATATGTCCCCTTAAAATATTTGGGGGCGGCGAATTTCCAATGGCGGATTTGATATTAAAGGGGTATGAAAGGGGGCGCTTGCCGCTGCCCCCTTTCATGTGCCGCCCGGGGCCATAGATCCCCCCCTCGCTACGCTGCTGGAACTTTCACTTACCGTTAATGGTGACCTCATGTGCGCATGCTCTGTAGAACGGTCAAATTCGACGTTCAATAAACGTTTAGCATGCAATTTGACAGTAGGGCTCCGTCCCATGTAAAAGTTTCCATCCGTCATGCGCAGACTGTCTAAATCACGTTAAATTTGTTACACCGTTGAAAACGTTCTTTGTGAATTCTTCAGATTTTTCAGGTATATGTGCAATTTAAAAAAAAAATACAGTTATGTTCCCCTTTACCCATAATCCCATTTACGTCATCAGGCACATGTGCAATTCGCACAAATGACGTCAACGTTAACGGTGATTTTTTGTGCTAAATCTCCCTAATAGCAACAATTTCAAGTCCATTAAAAATTGAATTTTACAAGAACGAAAACTGGTTCTTTTTATTTTTCACACAGTGTTTACTAAATGTAAATTTCAAAAGATTTTAGATATGTTTGCTATATACAATAAACTATAATTATCAATATATACAAAATTACTTTATAGAATACATTTTTCTACAAATGCACTTTACATATTGTGAAATATAAGTCTTCTGGTGGTAACTATTTTCTACAGCATAAGGAAATACTGTATTATTAAATATGATCATGTATTTTGGTACAGTATAATTCTTCCTTGGCTCATATGTTCTGCTAATACACCTGTGTGAGTACTACAATAGTGTACATCAGCAGGAATTTATTTTCTTACAATGGCAAAATCGATGCAGCTTATCAGCCGTAGGTGTTGGCCACGTAAGTGAACGTGAACATGTACATGTTCATGTATGTTCAACACTGCAAAAACATCTTTCACGGTTCTTGTTTTTTTACGAATCCAGCGCCAGAAGCGATGTTGAATCTATACACAGACCCACAGACACCCACCACATACTAGAAAATTAGACATTATTCATCTTCAGCCGTATACGCCTGTAAGACAATTTACACGAGAAGTTTCGAACTGCACCCTTTTCTCGATGGCCTCGTTTCCTGTGGTTTAAACATGATATTTATTATGCATATACATATGTTCGCAAATCGCGAGCTTGTTGCGAACGATGGGTGCCTTATCGCAATTTTCTGCCCATTTGTGGGAAATATTGTCGTGAATTCGTATTCGTATACTCCTGAATATTCTAGAGCTACTATTATATATACTTGATTTTCCCCGCATCATAAAAAACCAGTAACATTTCGCAAATTAGCAGTTCAGCCTTTAATACTTATGTATGCTTGGAAACATGACATTTGGGGACAATTTTAGTTTTTTCATTACCTCTTTGGCATTGAATAGATCTGTTTTTAAATGTATAGAATTCTATACTTGTAAATAATGTCACGTGTGGAGAAAATATATATGGGACATGTTTGGACTGATATTACTTATTCTATGCAGTATCTGGTTGGATCAGAAATCGGAATATCCTAAATATGACCACCCAAATGCTTAACAATGGGGCTTATTATGTTAGAATTGAGGTTAAGGATGTGTGGTTATGGATCTAGCACTGATCAAGGCCAATACTGTATCTTAGAATTTTTGAAAATGGAAAACAATACACAAGTTGTCCCAAAGTTATAAATCTAGAACAATTTTCGACCAATGACTCAGCAAAGGTGAATGACGAGAATTCGTTAATTAAATTTTTGTGTTAATTTTCCAACCTACTAATCCAGAGAATGATTCGTTTCTTGGAGTATTATTCCTGAATTCCTGTTTGTATAGCCTATAATTGCTTTATACATATATACGAATTAGAGTGCGTTGTCGCGCTTCGTTTAGCGAAGAAAGCATTTATTAACACATAATTGCGGTTTATAAATATACTTATTAGATTGCGCAAGCAATTTATTTGCGTGGTGTGAAAGCTGATTTTTTATACGCTTCCTCATAATTAAGCTAGACGAAATGTTTGTGACTTTCAACACTATTTTCTACCACACGAAGCTATTCATTTAGCTTCTGGCACAGTAGTTATAGTTTTGGATCTTGTAAAACATGTTTATTAGTTTGTTTCGGTTTATTTACTCGTGTTCAAATATATACATAAAATGGGTCTCTGAATTTTTGAGGGATATTGAACTAGACAGTGCAGGAATTACTATAATTTTAAAAAAACGACATAAATTGAAATGCATTTATAACATACGTACAACGCTGTAAGTTTAACATGTGAAAACGCTTAAAATTTCACATATTAAAAGCCCCAATAGTTTGAAATATACACATTCATTTGTTTTTGTGCTGGTCAAAACAGTCCATAAAATGAATATGATACCACAGAAAAATTATTGAAAAAACTGAATTTTTGTTTAAAAAAGTTGTTTAAAACTCAAATATTTGGTTGATTTTGGAGAGGCCGTGAAATATGTACGTGAAATTTTTAATAACTAAAGTGTTAAGGATGAATTGGCAATGGTCTCATAAATAAATATATGTTGTATACAGATGCTTGTTATATAATTTGTATTTTGAACCACAATATATACATCTGAATTTATAATTTAAATTCATAGTGTAAATTCTTCTATGAACAAAAATTCAAGTTATGCATTGTTTTCTAAAACAAAAGGTGGATCTAATTCTAAAATCTTGACCGCATTTCTAATTCATGTTTTATTGCATAAAGTTGTAATGGAAATCACCGTATTTCCTCTCGTTTTGGAGTTAGTTGCTTTCGTAGAAATATAGTAGACGTGCATTGAGGAAATTCAATTATCTATCTTTCAGGAGCCAATACACGTTTACTGAAAGTAAAAGGTTTGCTTTTGCTGGGTTTGCAACGCTGCTTTCAACAAGCAGGTCTGCAATATCCAAGCTTGCCATTTTTTTTACCTAAAATTTGATTTCGAAACCCGTCTTCCAATGAGTTCATTGAGCACAACTTTTAAGATTTGCTCTTTATGCCATCTCGCCAAATGGAAAACGTACCGTAATATCCGTGGACTTAGATGTTCATGCCCATTTCTTCGTGGGGCCATTTCGATATGGAAAAGTGCTTTATGACATTTAAAATGGAGCGAAATCCCTCCCTATACCTTCTCCAATAGTCCTAATCCATGCAGCATACATAGGGAGAGACAAAAACGATGTTATTTCAGAAAAATTGAAATGAGGAATCCATTACGCATTTGACTTTTGGTTTGTGGCGCCACTATTTCACCCGGGTGTTCATTCGTGCATAAACCTTAATTCTTTCCGAGTTTTAAACTTGAATTTCGCTTTCTCCCAATATGCCATTGCCAAAGTTAGGCGATCCATCCATTTTAAAAGATCGTATGAAGAAAACCACCAGTAAAAGTGATCCTGCTAATGGGCCTATAAAACTCGGATCAATAGGTCTTAGATGGTCGCAGCTGTGCTTTTGCTATGAAAATGCTTAAAATTCACAACCTTACTGAAGACAGGTCTGGGCCGCGTTTCTTATCTTGAACGTTGGAAGAATCTCTCTGCACTTGCAAGAACCATGAGACTGAAAACCACACTTTATAAAACCAAAATATAGCTTGTGCTGGAATTGGGGGTGCATTTTTATGGGACTTTCAGAAGGAGGAATGGAGGCAATTTGACGACAGCACATTTGTGGTGGAATTATAAAGGGCTATCAATAAATTGAAACAATTGTATATACGTTGGTAGAAGTTTCTCCAAAGTTTCGGCCTAACACTTCTGTGGACTTGGAAAACGACCAGCAAAGCTCGATGCTAAACTTACGATTATGTTATCAAAATTAAAATTCTAGTATTAATAAAATGTTTGCAATATACATATACAAATGCACATGTATAATAAATTTCCAACTTTTTTTCCTTTAAAATTGTATTGTCAGCATGCTCTCTCTCATAAACCACGTTATATAGTAGTAAATATATTTAATATTAATTTTAATTCATTATAAATTTATTCAGAATGTATTGGAAAATATTTTTCCAAATTGTTTTGGGTACATGCTTATTTGTTCTAATGCATGGTGTCCAACAGCCTTCAGAATCATAGAAAATCGGGAAATGTGCTTGAATTTTAGTACCTCGTAAAAGTCTGGAATTATGCTTGAAATTTGGGTCAAACACTATAGTTTATACTGGAATTTCTGCCCGCATCGTGAAAGATCATTTAATCAGAATTTTTTTTATAAAAACCAAATTCTCATGTTTCAAATTATCAAGAATTCTTTGTAGAAAAGTCTTTAGAAAATTATAGAAGACTGTATAAAGCTGCACTGTAGAATACTGTACAAAACTCTGTAGAAAGACGCTTTTACTAAATGTGTGTGAGAGGGGTCCTTGAAAATTTAGGGGATGAGCCTTGAAATCTTTAAAATATGCTTGAATGCATTGTCTAGAAATTGGTCGGAGGAAACTGAAATTTATTTGGATATCATATGTATACCTGATATCTGTAAATTGAGCACGGTCACTAATTAAACACGGAATCTTGATTACTGTCTGCTGTCTTTGATAGTGTCTGGAATACTTTTTGAACACTTATTGCAATTGTCTCACTCGATATTACGAACTAGTACTTGGTTTCTGGAATACTATGAGTATGAGTAGTATGCCATAAACGGGATTATGCGAAGGGACGTATTTCTATAGCCGTCAACCTCAAGAGAGTAAACGTGCGGACATTTTCTGTGCTTCAGAAAAGTATGACACTTAATGCTGATGTCGTTGAACGGTATAATAGCACCTACAGTAGTTACGTTCTACGACATGGCCCTAGCATTGACCTTTAAAGGTGTACGGCCTTTGCATCTTAATCCGTTTTACATATACGGGCGTTTTTTCTCAAATTTATGATAGTTTTGGTGAGAACAATTCTTCGTGCCATTTCAGTAGCGTTTTGATAAATGGGGCATGTCGGCCATTTTGCTTCAGGGCTAAATCCAGAGATAACTTTTACGAGGATTGCTTGATGGCAAATGAGCACCACCAGGGACGTCATAAAGCCTTTCGACTAGCAGAAACTCCATTTATTTCTAAATTAGCTGGCTTAATGGTTTGCCACGTTTTATATTTCTGGAAGTAGTCGTGATGTGCGTTTAAACTTTCCAAATTCGCCTTTTATTGCTCACCGTTTTTCTGCCATTTTAGGTGATTTATGCCAGCAAAGTCCCTGGGAAACAATGGATCTCGAGGGAGAAAAAATTTGTCAAAAAATTGAATTCCTCCTGTTGGAAAATACCAGTAATCCCAGTTCGCACATTTGCAGTAATGTCAACTGCCCGCATGCATATTAGAACCGTTGTACCGATTGAAATTCTGTACTTCCAACCTATTGCTTATGAAGCGAGTTGTGCTGGGTTTAGTTTGAATTATGAGAAAACGTGTTTGACAAATTGATGCAGTTTTTGTTTGTGGTCAACTTGACTGAATTTAAAACATGAGGGTATTTTCCCTTTGGAGCAGTCATGCGTTCTTCTTATCAGGAATTTAACTTTTTGGCCACGCATTTCATTTTTTATCGAAATAGGAAATACTGATCCCAGAAGTCAACATGTTTCACATGTACACGCGTTCACTTCTTGACCTCCCACAGTCTGCTCGTTGCGCATGCGCACATGCGAAAGGGCTTCTATCCTAATCGGGTTTTCAGCTAAGATGAAATCCATTCTGTAACTATTGGTCTGATTTGCTTTACATCTCTCGATATTGGCCAAATGTGTTTTTTATGGTTGATACAACAAAGCTATGACTGCAAAAATCATGTAGTTTTTCTGATGGGAAAACTTATGTTGAGTTACGATGAGCAGAATGTTTCATTTCAGTTTCTTTAATGTTTAATTTTCCAATTTGGTTTTTATCAAGTATTAACCATATCGTTCAACTGCATGCATGATTGGCTAGCATTTACCAATTTTTTATTTGAAAATTGCAGTACACTTTTAAGGCACACAAACTAGCCAGGTGAAAAAAAACAATAAATTTTTAACTTTCGTGAAATGTCTAGAATTCTGTAAAAGTATTATGCTAGTTCTATAAATCGGTCTACTGCTTCGCATATATTACGTGGTTTGTCTTCATATTTTAGAATTTGTCGAGAAAGCTTGAAATAAACGCTTTTAACTTGTAGATTTTTTCTTCAGAATTACCGTTTATTTTGATCACGTTTCGGTTATAAATTTTCAAAATGTATGTGGAATATAGTTCTTTTGTTACCTATTCAAAGAAATCTACCAGGCCATCTAATACTACATGAAACAGACTGAACTATAAACATGCCTTTAAAACCATTGCAAATCGATAAAGGTTTATTATAGTACTGAATATCACGGATGGATTTTAACCTATACTAGCTTCAACTAGGTTGATATCCATTTCGTGACTTCGACTGTAAAATAGAAGTTGTAAATCACAAATATCAGGTATATGCCAAGACAGGCATGTTAGTTCCGTTAGTAGAATTTTTCTTTTCTAACAAAGCAAGA
Organism: Julus scandinavius; assembly: GCA_034696685.1. Lineage (NCBI taxonomy): Eukaryota > Metazoa > Arthropoda > Diplopoda > Julida > Julidae > Julus > Julus scandinavius. The sequence goes on along the minus strand of JAQGAE010000252.1, from coordinate 36,410 downwards.
AATATGTGAATTTCAAGATATTTGCTGAAACATTTAGCAAGTTTAGTGTATTTTGATAGTCAAATGATAAAGGTTAAAATATCCATTCCTCATTCTAGCTGGAGCATACCATTTGCTAAACCTAACATCACTTTTTATGGATTAGTACAGATTTATTCTCTAAACTTTGACGCTAGACTTGGTTAGTCGGAATCGAGATTGCTTTACACTTTTGATTAAACCAGTGACATTTATCATTGTTAATCCCGCGAATTTAACACGGATAGTATGTTTCATTATTTTGTCACTGCTGTAATTTAACCCTTTCAGTTCGGGATCTGTGACATTCATTGGCACTGCGTTGATTTTCAGACAATTTACGACACATGGATTTTTGGGCGATTATAGACGGAATTAGAATAGAGAAAAAAAAAAGCTATCAAGCTGAAATGGAAAGCTTTTATTTCACGGAAGTTTGCGAACGAAGATCCTAGTATCTGGTTTTATTCTCTGGGAATTAGACGAGCAATTTATTCTTGAACTAGCTCATTAATTCTTCGTGCATCGGAAATGAATAGTTTTTGTGACGGCGAACACGAGAACGAACATTGCCCTGTTTTTTTTATTGTTTCATACACATTTTTATTGACTAGGATGCAGGCTTCCTCATAGGAGTTTTCTATTTTGCTTATTTTTATGTTTTGAAACTACGACAACGGATGTCATTACTGCTCTGCGAATTATTTTATTGAAAATAGGAAGTTGAGTTCAAAAAAATTGAATTGGAGCTGGAAATCCATTCCCAAAAGAAAGATCTCAGCTTGTTTGCACTCTATTTCAATACTTTTTTTGGGAGGATTTGTAGTGAAGCCAATGTTGGAATTGGGAATTGCATATGTTCAAAGTTAGTTTGAGATCCTTAGGTTGAATTAAACAAAAAGTGAATCTTATACAAGTTCTTCCAAATTATTACAATGAAACCTGTTTACATTGAACACTTGTGGGACCAGGTAAAAGCATCCATATTTATAAATGTTTGAAAGGTATAAGGCAGGGCTGATTTGGAGCATAGGTCAACATTCTGTCTCAGAAAAGTAATGTAAAGGCATCTGCTTCTGGAATATTTTGATTCATAAAGATTTTGAGCCCTTTTTTATCCATATTTGAATGACGTTTAAAATGGATGCTTTTTGAAGCTATGGCGGAAGTAAAGTACTCAACTTTTGTCAAATTTGCATACTGAACAGATTTATGGTATTTTGAGCCATGTACTTATTTTTTGACGTACTGTTAATGCAATGTGGCATCATCGAATGACTTTTCGTATACATTTTTAGATATGGATTGTCGGTGAATTTATATCCACTCTTTCCATGCATGTATAATCTGTCGACCAAATCCATTACTTTAAAATAACATTTTATTGGAGGGAAAAAAATGATGAGAAAATAAATAAATAAAATGATGTAGGCCACTTGGTTGCATTATAACACTGAGTAATGTGAAATAAGGTTGCAACACGTCTTACTAAGTTATTTTGTTTTTTAAGGCCTTTGAATTACTGCACTCCGGTGACTTGAGTCTGAGAAATTATTCAAGTTAAGTTTCCAATAAATCTAAATCAAAAACGAAGCTAAGAAGGGTTATTATTAATATTTTAAAATGTTTGTGGAACGTGGATACGTACTGCAGTATATTACGTCAGCTATGGCACTTCAGAGACTCCGTCTCACGTCCATAAAATGGCCATCACTTCCCCACTCTCAAAGTCGAATGTTGCATGTCATAAATTCCATAATGCACATTAAGGATTAAGTGACTTTATTCTGAATTTGTAGCTAAGAATTGTAAATTCCTAAAAACATACAATGTGATGTATATCATCTGCCAATGTTGCTTGGTTATCCAATCGCAGTTTTTGAGATTGTCATTTATGGACGACCCTTTAACTCTTGAATACATAAAATAACTGTGATAGCTAGTAAGTCAAATGTAGACTCCATATAAAATCTGAAATTTATGAATAGCATCAATCTCTTGGCTGAATGTTGAGCATTTCTTGTATCTTATATTTTTATTTCGATAATCAACTTTTCTTAACTTTTATACAGGTATAAAAATTTGCAATAAACGGCATATGTAAACACTGAAATGTTTAGGATGCATTAAATGCAAATTGTAATGCATATATACGATATCTGCTGATGCAAACGGAAAATTAAAATAAATTTACATTTGCTATTTAGCATAAAAACATAATTCCACGGTGCCATGCTACAGCTTGCAAATGAACGTTATTAAACCAGGTTAACGAGCGCCGGTATTGACTTTTTAATTGAAAATGTTAATAATCTTGTAGATATACGTTTCATACTTTACAGCAAGTTGTCTTGAATTTCATAGGTTTCTTAACCTTTCATTTTGCAATGTATAGAAGGTATTGGATTTCAGGTTGCTTTTGCCTAGATTTGCAAATTTGTATGCAAACTTTAAAAAACAAGTTCCTTCCAGTTATGAAGGATACTACTCCTATTTGACATAAAGAAATATTTAGATTTTTTGCTCATTGGTCTACTTTTATTCGCCAAGACATGCTAAGTTCCCAGTGGAAAAAGTTATACATTGTTAAAAGGCTTTCTATGACGACATGGCAATATGTCCTACTTTGTATCTAAAAACATGAATGCCCCTATATGACAATATAAGTATGTTATTTGCCGTTTGTGTCTGAAAACATGACCATACAGTACATACTACATAGCCCTGCTTTGCGTTAAGTATTCCCTTTATTTTTAAAAAGTTCGTTTTATCAGAGCAGATGAAATCCAACCTACATATATTAACAAAACATGGCCTCCAACAAATTCATCACAATAGCCCTTGTCCATTTTACCTTGTTTCCCCCCTTTTGACTGGTTCCATTTGTCCTACCATTTCTCCCATCCCATATCATCATGACTTGGTCTAAATCCCCCTCTCCCAACACCTCTTACTTCCCAACATTCTGTCCAACTTCCACCTCCCCAATGTGGTTCCTATATAGAGTGACCCCTCTTTCTAGCGAAGTCACAGAACACAACACCATCACCATCCCAAATAACAATGGACCTCAAAGATCCCTAGTAATAGCTAACTTAAGGCTTTCCTACCTAACAAGGCAGTGGAATTTTCTGTCATCTAACACAACTCCATTATACCTGATTGGAGCATCTAACCCAAATTGAGAAATACCATTCTATAGGACCTACAACCCAGGCAGGCTGAGACCTGTAAACAGCCTTACCTCATCCCCTATTTCTAAGGTATGAATATGATACATAGTACATTGAATTAGTGTTCAGTTATTAGCAGTGCTCATATACGTATATGGCCGTATGGAGATATGGTACATATGTGATACATGTTGGTAATACTATATATATTCGTATATAATCCCATATATTATCACAAAATGCCTTCCCGTGCCACCCGGGTTTTCAAAAATTCCCAAATATGAAATCTTGTTTTCTCGAATGCATTTTTTTGTAGCCAAGAACTGCGTTGGTCAAACGAATTTCGTGACAGGTTTTCAGTGTTTATAAAATGGTACTTAGTGTAGGTCAGGCATTGGTAAATGTAGACATCTCCGTTGTCGTCGAAAGGATGGTTCAATTGAACGACATCCGCTGCAAATATCGGCAAATGGCTCCCTGCATCATCACCTTCCTGATTATTATTGATTTATCAGGAAATGCGTATTTGGTGCTTGCTTCGTCCAATGCTGAAATTCATGTCAAATGATACGACACTGTCTGTTTTTGTCAGGGTTTTCGTCCTTTTCTAGCTCACATTGTTAGTTTTTTGTCTCAGTTTTCATCTTTTTTTTCTCTATTCAGTTACTCGTGTTTCCCAGCTAGAGCCTGGACAAATTCCAAAACCGTTTCAAAAAAGAAGTTCATTATATTTTTCTCTTAGAGCATGCTAGCACCGTGTAACCAGAACTTACAATTGCAATTCATGAGTGCCATAAGTTGATTTGGAGAATTCGGACGTCTTTATGGACTTTGACGAACATCAGCGTTAATAATATAAAACTTGGCATCATCAGATTTACGGTTATGTTTCTATAAACGTCTAGGGTGAACTTCTGAAATATGAGGAATTCACGATGTGACGTCATACCTGTTTTTTTTTTTGCACCGTTCAATGCTTATTTTATTACTTGCATTTAGGATGCAACAATCTCAAGTTTCTTGAGCTAAACGATTTGTATACTAGGGACTATAGAAAATGATTATGTTGCTGTATAAAATAGTTCAAATTCCGCCAGGTGGTGCAGCAGTCTAGGGGACCTATAATTGCAAAACTTATGATTGTAATATCCAAAATACTTCCCAGTGTACAAATTATATAAGATGTCCTACTGAATGTGCCATACATGTATGTATACGCTTTTTTCCCCATACCGGGTTATTGTACAATTCTACTATTCAGTTGAATTTGGAATCACAAAGTCTAATTTTTTCCAAAAGAAAAAGCATAATAGCGTTTGTTATATCTGCAGGCTTGCCAAACCTTTGATGTTTTTTTTTCTCCTGAAAATTGCTCGCAATTTCTATTTATTAGCACAAACAAACTCGCGCTATATACTTAGAAATGCTGATTTCTAGATTCCTAGAATCCTTAATACGGTGTTTTCATATCGAACCCCCACTGGGCTCATGATAGTCTGTGTACGGACTAAGGCAACGCCCATATCGCTTTTCGTCACACCACCGCCCCCTCCTCCACCATTTTTCCTTGGAGGTTCGTACAGAATGGTTCTGGAGTATATCTTTTATTTATAGAAAAATGAAAGCATTCGTGAACTAAGACAAAATAAAAAATAACTCGTCTTCCCATGGCGTGTGCGTGGATGTAACGTACAAATATCGATTTTATTATTGGGCTTGAAAGACTGAGCCAAGTAGGCCGTTATCGTTGTATGAATCTCAAACAGATGTTTTGAAAGGCAAAAAATGTTTTAAGGTTTTCATGGCAGGTTTTTTTTTTGTGTGTGTGTACAAAAATCCATTTTTTTAACCGATTAAATGATTTTTATATGCTGCTGAGATGCTTTTAAGTCGGGTGCGTGCCATTACGTTGTGCTAAAGTGAAACTCAAAGTAGTGGAAAAAATAAGTTTTCACGTATTATCAAGACAGTGCACGTATTAGGCTGCGTTTTTCCCTTCATAAATGCATACCCAATTTTTGTACATGCAAAAATAGCTTTACTCTAGGATCATTATTATATTATTGTGCACAAAAAAAATCTCAATACTCGACGGGATGCAAGTATTTTCCTTATATATTATAAGAAATAGCTTCGTCTGCATTGCACTGATAAGCATGCCTTTGTCGAATTAAAGATGCGGGTCTCCATCACCTCATTAATTGATTTTCTCCATAAAAGGCACGAGAGTAAGATATCCAGTTGGGAAGCAGGCCCATAATGCACGTCTATTTCTTGGCAAATTTGATTAAAAAGTAGTCTGATGCATTAATTGAGAGCATGTAATGCGCTTCGTACATTATTCCTGTGCTAGAGAGATTTGCATTTTGCTGTCATTGGTCTAGACAGAAATATAAGTAACATAATAACACAATCGTGCATCTCTTGCAAATTTATGGCGAGATGGGGATGACAGATGACCTATTAGATTGGCGCTTGTTGCACACATGGTTGAATAACTATACATTTAAAGCTAAATATAAATCTGGGTTAGTATTTTAAGTGTTCTTTTTAAGCAACCTACATTTCCAACAGTCGTGATTAGTCGAGAATATAATGGGTCACATAAAAAAAAAAGTTACACGAGGATTGGTAATTTAATAAAATGTTACGTTTTTGCCTATCAATCCAATATGCACTTTTGAAATGTATTTCTACTTTTGGGAGTTATGCTTTCGGGAATTTTACATTTCTTTTAACTTTGATCGATTTGACCGAAATACTACATGTGCATACTGGGTATAAGCATATATATATATATATTTTTTTTGGCTATGCATAATGCATTAAAATACACGTTTATCTATATACAGTAATAATCCATTTAGTCGTTTTTCAATTCTCGGTTGCAAGCATGCACAGTTACATAGATAAAAATTGAAAATGCAGCAGGGGGGAAGCATCATTTCCATTAATCATACAGACGAAAAACACGTCAAATATTTCGCTTTTTGGTGTTCTGGATGAGTTCTTTTCAAATGTTTTCAGCATGAAGCCAAAGGAAACGACGAAATAATTTGCTCTTTTTCGAGCCATATTTCAATAAGTGTGATTTGGCAGACATCCACGTTCTGCTGTTATATTCCGAAACCCACAAATGTCTTCTTACAAGTTATTTGAAAATTAAAAATAGCATACGTGCATCTGCTTTAATGTGCGTATTTGATATCATGATTAATAACTAATCTTTTGATTTTTGTTTATTTTTAGGTAAGTTCAGTTTGGCATGGTTTTACATCTCTTCGTTTTCGAAACGATTGCTGGAAACATTTTGGTACTTTGGCAGATGTTTGGTTCGTAAAAGATTTCGTTTTTTAGTTTCATGTGTGATGATTTTGCTAAACTCAAAATACATTATTAGTAAACACTTATATATTGATGACTTTTAGCTACTAACTCGTTCACCTATTGTGGCTAGGACGATAGCAGCGTAATAAAAAAATGTGAACTGGCATCAATAATCGTCTTAAAGTTGTATTTATGTACATTGAGTATCAGTGTTAAAAAAAGTGAAGCTATGAGCCTATCGGATGATTTTTAAGCTAACATATTTAACAATTTTATTTCTGCCTTATTCAATGCCCTGATACAGTGCACCGTAGTCATTTCCAACACAAACTTTTACTGTTTGTCAAGTTGAGTTGAGAACATTGTTGCTTTTTTGACAAAATTACCTGTAAAGTCTAATGGGAAATAGGGTTTCTTATTCAACCTGTTTCGGTTGAGCGTAACGTGTCGTCTTTAAGTTGGCCATTGCGGTCCTCAAGATGGTAATCTAATTCCCCAGTTTGTTATAGTGCAGTAAGTAACGCTGGCAGGCAACTGTATGTAACTGCAACATTTGAATGCATCACGTCATCCACTTTCCTTTTTCTGCACTGTAAATATAGCCCGTAGTTCCTATTTGCAGCCTATATTTCATTTTATTCCACCAAATATTAGGCTTAGCTTGTCTCCTTTCTTGCTGGATAAGTTATAATTTTTAGTCAAATTTCCTCGCTACGACACTGCGTTGGGAATGCCAAACAATTGGACATGATCCCTAAGCTCATACACGCCATAAATCACCCTGAAAAAAGCGTACGTTTTTCAAAATATCGATTGGCACAACTGCCTTATAAACCTAATGCGAATTTCTTCAATCGAACGCGATTTATGGCTTGTTGATGCCATAGGTTAAGTTTATGAACGCTTGCAGGTTTCTGAGGCAGGTTTACGTGCAATACACCTGTGTTAGTAGTGATTGCTGAATCTTAAGGGGGCTATCATAAGCCATTGTCATCTAAAAAAATTGCATTTGTGTAGAACGCAATTTCAAGTCTGGGAATCACGCCTAGCTAATATTACAATCGGATTTTCGTTATTAAAATCCGGATCATGGTGTAATTTCTTAATCACTAATTGTGTCAAGGAATACAGTAATAATAAAAGTTGATATATGATTGCATTTAGATTAGGAAGCATAATAGCCGAATATTACTAATAATTTTGAAAAGTTATGCAATCTCAGGGTGTCCAGTTGCTTTTAAAATTGGGGAAATTATGAAATTTGCTTGAATTTTATCACCATGCAAATTTCGGGTATTATGCTTACATTTTCTGTTAATCGGAAAATTCTATATAAAAAACAGTTATTTTTTCTTCTTCAAATTCTAGACCAATTTTCAGACCTTTACTCATTTTGAAAATATTGGGATAATTAGTCGTGGGAGAAGTCTTTTAAAATTCAAAGGAAGAGCCTTGAAATTGGGAAAATCTGGAGATGTGCTTTTTATTTTTAACCCCCAAAAAGTCGGTATTCATACTTTAAATTCGTGTTAAACACTAATTTATATTGGAATTTTTTGTTCGCGTCAGGAAATTTCTGTCAATGGGAAAAATTCAATTTAAAAATCCTTAAAAACTCTTCAGTTATTTTTTTAGAAATTCTCCGCACAAATTTCTGATTTGTTTGACAAAATTGTGGTAATCGCGGTGTGTGAGGGCTCCTTGCAAATGTAAGAAATAATTCTTGGGATCCTAAAATTGTTTCCGACAAATTTAATGGACACCCCTGTTGTCCTACACAAATAATCACTGGTTGTATTTTCAATGTATCGCTTCGATGATTTGTAACCATCTGAAATGAACAACGTTTCGAACTACTAATGACTGCTGTGCAGAAACTCTGATAATGTTCGTGCTTTTTTTGGGAAAGTCGGTATAACTACAGGCATGCCATTAGTAAACGTCGTGAAGAATGACTAGATATGCGAAAGAGACATGTATAGAATAAGACGTTTTTTTGCCTACCCGTTTGGTCACTGTCACGTGCACCAAACGTCGTTACCACCAATACAGTTTTTTAACCGTGTGATTCCAAGCAGGGCTTCTAAATGAGTTATAATGCGTTTGCGGTCTCCGCATTCACCTCTGCAACGGCGCTCCAGGCAACAGGAATCCATCATCTTCGTGGTAAATTTGCAGGTGTCAAAAGTGGCCATAATTTATCATTATCAGGTACAAAGCTGGGGAAAAGAAGAACACAGTAAAAGATTGGTTTTCCGGGCACATCTCTTGGCATGCATGAAATGTTGTTTTATTAGATAGGTTGTTAATCCCCATGTTGCGATCGGAATATACTGTATGCATTTTGATGCATATTTTATGTACACCCCTGTTGTCTGACAAACTGTTTAGTTTGATATTCAACCCGAACCTCCCACATATTTTTTTTTGTCTTCTTCCTTTTCCACTTTTTCGTTCCAATCGTTCCTGTTTGCATTTTATAGCATCGTGTATTCCGCTACGGTGCAAAAAACGATGGCCAATGGGCAAATTTCTGCTGGCTTAGGTCAAAAAAGGCAATTCTTGGAAAGAAATTACTTTCGGAATTGGTTGCAAATGGTTAGTGTTTTTATTGACGGGAGTGAGCCTGCAGGTTCGTGTTTCGGCCCCTAATGCATATGTAGTTTATACGTAGGGCTTTATGCTTTGTTCCCCGGAGGTACGTCTTAGATCATGCACTTCTGTTTGATGGGCCTACACCAGCACGCAGAATTTGTTTATGAATGGCGTATGCGCGTGGATTGGTATAAAAAGAAGGTGAAAATGTACCCTAAAGATTTGACGCTGCTGGCCTTATTGGAACATGGCGCATTATAAGCTTACAGTTTGACAGAACCGACGTTGCAGGAATAACAATTTGAAAGCACATAAAAAATAGGAGTAGAGAGATGGATCCAGGTTGATGGTTTGGTCGAAGCGCCGTTACCGAACTTTTTTCCCGTCTTTGCCTGCTTTGGCATATTTAGTGAGCACTAACGGGTTGTCCAGTAGTCTTGAAAATCGGGAGGTGGGCTTGAAATTCGTGTTAATTAACTACCTTGGAGATTTGAGTTATTCTGAAAAAATTTTTTTTTTTTTAAAAAAACATAATTGAAAACTATTTTGTTAGAAATTCTCTATAAAATATGTCATTCTGTTTAAAATAATATTGGGGGAGGAGCCTTGAGATCCTTCAAATAGGCTTGCATTTTTTTCCAGCAAATATACTGGATATTCTGGCCAAGTCCATACACTGGTTTATGTCTGGAATTTTTTTTTTCAACAAATATGCTTGAATTTTTTTTCCAACGAATATGCTTGAACTTTTTTTTTCCAGCAAATATATTGGGCATTCTGACCAAGTAATAGTCCATATATACACTGGTTATGTTTGTGGATATTAAAAGTTGAATATGTGTTTCTGAGTTGCCTTTAAGATAGAATTGCATTAAAGATGTATACTTTTTGGTGATAAAATGTTTTTAAACATTGGGATGGTGCTTAAAGCAGATGCAAAATTATAGTCAACCCAACATATTGTGTTTTCAGACTTGTCTCACTCCTCCCTGGATATCGGCCATGGAGTAGTGCATTTAACGTTTTCCAAGAAAGATGTCACGGACTACTGTTGACAAAGTTTGTACCCAGATCAATGCTGTCCATGTTAAACTATTGTCGTCTGTTACAGAATCGGGTTAACCATATATGCACGTTAGTGTCGCTCCCATAGTAGGGAAATGCATTTTGTCCACTGTTGCGTGTTGCCACATACTGGCGGTGACAAAACATCCTGGGGTGGTAGCACCGATGCAAATAAAACGATAGTTATATGTATGTTGAACCGAGGCGGAAACGTGACATTCCCATGGCAACAAGGAGCTCCACTTCCAAGTCGCATTCAATTTTTCAACCGTAGTTTCATATGACTTTGGTTTACAAACGTTGGTAGTTGACTATACAGATGACACATTATTAATGTACAGTTGTGCAGGCCTGGAGCTTCTGGAAGTCTCCGAATCTTCCATATTCAGTTTTTCATCTTTTACGCTATGTATACTCCTGATTTTGAATATTGCCATTTGCCATTGCTTTTGGACTAAATCTAGAAGCTCGATCTCCTTTGCTTTTAATATATTAAAGTCTTCTTTTTTTTCCCCTTGCACACACTATCAATGCTGTGTACTAGCCATTCTGAATAGCCTATAGTCCAATATTTGTTTTCGTTTCTTGAGCTAGTCCTATCTAAGCCTACGCCTAGGAGGACTAAAGTAATATCTAGATTGAGTTTTGAAAGGAAATTGCTTTTACTTTACGGCATGATTGGAGTTAGTCGACTCCATCAACCATTGAGCCGGCTACTCTCTCGTAGGTCATATATTGATACTAACACGACCAATAAAAATCGCAATAAAATATAGAAGGCGAAGTCCTCTATGTTAATCCGGTAGTTGTCATATGGTGGTTCACGTTTTATGACTAGATACTCGCGTGAACATGTGCCCTTAGCGAATTTGCATCCAAAAATTGTGTTTTGTGTTTGGGGATTGGAATCCTGCAGGCAAGAAAAATACCATCCTTATTTCATGACAACCAAGTTCTCACCTTGGTCAGTCAAACTTATTTTGGCATTGTTGTTTTGCTTCTTGCAAGGCACCTCAAAGACAAAAGCAACAGATAACTTCAGATTTTCTAACAATTTGAGACACATGGACGGATTTATATCCTGGATGCATGTTTAGAAAGTTTGGTTGAAAGGCAAGCATGTGCTTGTGACATTTCTGACAAATGCTGAAGGACATCTCCATCACGGAACAAAATGGCTTTTGGGATAAAGTCAAAATATTTATAAGTTTGGTGCACTATGTAAACCAAGCCATCTTCAACTCATAGGAAAATATCAGTATAACTTTTTGAATAATTCCTGGTCCAGGTCAAGTCACGGTGCAAACTTGAGTTCAGGATCTGTGACCTGTGATCATATTTATGACTTCTGGACAAACTGTGATTTTTTTTCTGCGTCTCATCTTTAAGGAAATGTCCAATAGTTTGTGATATATTTTGCCAAATGCCCCAAGTTTAAATATTAACAAGTTTGTTCAGGACTGAACCATGATGCAAGTTGGATGGAAGCAAGTTTTGCGAATTGTCCAAAGGGGTTCCGTTGAGACGTTTGTGAATGCATTTCCAAATTCGTTTTTCTAACCCATAATTTTTCGTAAAACCTAATGTGGCTTGGCTACAAGTGTGTTTGTAAACATCTTCTGTGGAAAAAGCACTCAAAAGATCTCTCGTACGTATGAATGGAATAGCGGCGAGGGAAGTTCCTGAGAGGAAAGCACCGGATTTGCATTTTGGCATTTTGAGCTGATTGGCATCGTGCTGAGATCCATCACTTGAACATCCTTTGGGCGATGTGGGCAATGGAATCCTGCAAACATAGAAATCTAGGTCATCCTACATCTTAAGTACAGTCGTTGAGAGGACATTTTGGTTGGACACATTGCGTAACGATTTGGTACCAGATTGCATGCAAAGTATTGGATATATTTTCTCGTCTACATGTATTATTGATTCAGGTTATACAACAGTAGGCCACATTAAACGCGATTTTCATTGTCGTGCGCATGCGTAGTGAATTCTCATGGCAATTAGCGACTTGATTTAATATCTGTCTGCTTTTTAAACTATGTAGTACCTACATAAATAGGATTATCTTGTTTAGTGCTTTACGTTAAATATACTGGCTGTTTGGATTATGTATCATTTTTTTGTTGAAATACCGCAAATCAAGGTGATTTAAAAACTGGCACTTTAACAGTTGTTTGTATTTGGGTAATTTATTTTTCAAAACACACATTTCCCCGTTTATTTATTTATTTTTTTCTTCTAAGAAATACTGCGATATTTCAAACCGCCGTTCCATATCACTTAACAATTTGAATTATACATGATTTAAAAAGAAATAAACACGAAAAATGAATTTGGAACGCACGTTTTTTTGTTTAGGGAAAAATAAATTTTGTAAATATACAGTTGTTAAGACATGAGTACGTACCGACTTAATATGATTATAAGATGTATGGGCTTCGTGGAAACATTGGAGTTTCCTATAAAATAAACAGATTCCTAAAAGCCTAACGTCAAGTTCACCCATGTGGTTAAGAGGGTAATAACCAGTTTGAACTTTCAGGGAAATATTCGGAAAATAAGACTTTCTGGAAAAGTTTTAAGGATGATGAAATGGCTAATTTTCTGTTCTGACGGTTAACTTAGTTCCGCTGTTCATTTGCTGCTTGTCTATGTTATTGCGTCTGGAAGGTTGAATGGAATCAATCTTCCAACTCTGGTGTCCTTTATATGAAGTCTGTACAGTGTAGATATAAAAGGACATTGGCGTTTTTAATCTTGAATTCCAAGAAGTAATTGAATTTGGACGTTGTTTTGCTAATTGCCACTGCGATGTTTATACTAATTTTATGGTTTCTAAAAAAGCAGACGCGCTTGTTTCACCGAATTTTTGAGTCTGTTTTTTTTATACCTTGACGGTTTCCGGAATTCATTAGTTAATGGCATTGCGCCCTCTTATAATGCAATAATGGCGCAGTCACCTCCCTCGTGCAACTTGCTCTTGATTGTATTTAAAATTGCAAATGCTGTCGTTGAAAACATTTTCATTTCACAAACGTAAATCGATCGGATTTCAAGGAAGAGAACCTTGATTCACGACACGATGGCAAACTTGCCTTTTTCTTCCTGAGATGCTCTGGTTTCCTCCCCAGCCTTCAATGGAATCTTGTCCTTTGTTCACATAGAAGACATGCTGCTCTTCCTCCACCCATTCTTTTGGCCCCTGTGTGACATTACCATTTAGTGACATTACAAAAAGATGTCCGGTCATTGCTATTCCAAGCCACGTTATTTACTTTGTTAAAAACTGCATCAACCTACCATGGCATTGGGTTAATAATTTCAAAATTCTGCGCATCATCTACTATAGGGTTCGTTAGGTATTCTGGCTCGATGGCATGTCCAAGCTACACTTCGCCAGTCACCGCCTTTTGTTGGCCCAATTTGAGATGGTTTTCTGAAGAAGATGGACAGGGAAATGAATAAATGATGCGCGAGAGTTACACGTGTGCGGTTGCGGACAAGGAAGCTAGGGCTTCCAATGTGCATGCAATGCTTGACGCGTGGGCAAAAAAATAAGAAGCCAAAATGAGGCATTTATAGGTTAAGCTAGAAGCTAATGCTGAATGGCATGTGTGATGGATGACCCTGCATTTATTTACCAAGCTTTTTCTGTGTATTCTGTATGGACAGTATCTGTGGAAAATACCTTACGTAATACTTACGCCATTTTCTAAGAACAAATAAGTGTAGGCCGGGACCTTTGTAAAGATGATTTTTTGTGTAGTGTACTGTAGCGTAAATAATGTGAAACGTTTATTTGAAATAATATACTGTAAGATACTATATACTATTTTATAAACAGTAACTCATGGAAGAAACTCATAAGCTTCATAGTTTAAGCGGCGGTGTATTCTAAGAAACTTTTTAACGAGAAATTTTAGTGCGTTGTAGGGTATTGTAGTAGAAATACTGCGAAATTTGTATTTAATATGCATACAGCGTGACTTAAAAGCCCCCCAAATTTACTTAACGGGGGCAAAATTGAAAACTGTGATAAGGGGAACATATACTAGAAACCATGGGGAGCACAATTTAATGGTGCACAGCAATTTGGCCTTTGACCATGTTTTCAAAGTCATTCAAACAGGAAGTACTGGATGGATGTAAAATAGACACATGGTTTGATTTTGAAAGTTATAGAGGAGGACGGTATCAATCTAAAAATGCATTATTTAGTATTTAAATGTCCTTCTGTGAATTTATTTCAAGTTTCTTGTGACAGCTCCTGTACAAAATTCAAATTCAAAAATAGCATAACAAGTACAGTTGAAAATGTACATAATTGGTTAAGAAATATTGCGACACGAAACCCACATTATTATCTAAGATGATGTGAAACCCTATCTGGCGATATGAATAATTTCTTATTTACTGCAGGTTTTGTATAATAAATCAATTACATTATGTGGAACAATTCACATACACTGCTGAATGTGTTTTTCCATTGCCATGTAAGGTATGACATCCTATTCTTTTTTTTCCCCAAATACTTCCTGTATTCTAAGGTCATATTACAGATGGTTGGTTCTTCACCAGAGTATGCTTAGGTAATTGTAAGCCATATTGACTTCTACCAGTTTTATAAACAAACATTCGTACAACTTTCATGACTATGGATTTTGCAAAGGCATGCAATTTCCACGCTCGTTGTATACAATAAAGTGTGTTTAGTCTATTATGGAACGCTGCGAAAATATCGTATTTCACGCATTTAGGCAATTGCCCCGGGCATATTTTGCAGTCGTTTATTAAATTTGCGCCGTTTAATTAAATGATGCGTTTGCATGCCTTCCTTGATAATTTCAGCACAAAGGCAAACAGCGGAAACCAATAGAAATTGACCGAAAAAGCATAATTGACTTTGGTGCGCGACTGAATGCAATTATTTTCGACTTTTCCGTTGGTCTAAATAATTAATTGCAAAGCTGTTGTTTCGTGTTTTGCTGATTTTGGTACGTCTTCAAGTTTGTTTTTGGCCTAAATCATATCTCTTCCTATCATCTATAAAAAAAAGAGAAATTGTTGGGCGGACATTTTCTGGCTCACGTTTGATTGTACGAGCTGCTAGATTGAAGAACAAACGCTTTTTCTAGATTTTGATTAAGATTAAGGGGAACTTATTTACATGTATTAACAACGAGCATCTTTATGGTCAGTTTCAATCGTATAATGAACAGGTGAGCTTTTAACAATTTCGAGGCCTGTTTTTTATGCCGTGCGCTGCTTTTTTATGTCACGATTGTATCGCACAAATAACTAAACCTCCACCTACGTGCGATGAAAATAAAGGAAAACAAATGCTTTGTAAATTTTAGAAATTCATTAGACTACCATCGAGATTTATCAAACTAATCTTACTGTGATCTTTTTTTCTTAAAAAAATTATCCCTGTATGACACGGGGAATTTAGTCTGCCCACGTGCAAGTGTTATTATTCTGTGCTGGGTGTGGCAAAGTTTTTAATATTTTAATATTTTGTTAACAGGCGATTAGTTTTAAAAAATGAGTTGGATGAATGGGATCACATTATTAAATTTTTAAAATGTTGTAAGTTATTTGTTTCTAAATGTAGGAAAGCAGGAAAAGCATTTTAACTTCCTAGCATAAATTTATGACTTTCATAAAGCTTTATTTGAAACGTATATTGCTAATTTTTTTACCCTTTTGTAATGAATTTTGTTTAATATACTTTAATATATTCCCTCGACCATTTATCATTTGGGAATTTTTTTTCCTAAAAATTGTATGGGAATTTGTTATGATGGATTAACTTGAGAACTTAAGAACCATAAGATATTAAAATAAAGTTCATGCCGGCAACGTTGGAAGGTATGTTGAAGTTGTCTGCGGAATAAAACAAAATTTTGTGAACACTTGCATGAAATATAAAGTATGAAACCCTAGGCAACCGTGCATATGTGATATCTTGCATCACCAAGGAAACTGGTGAAATGTCAAGTGGGGTTTGGACTTAGAAACCGAGATGCTACCAAAGATATAGTCTGTGACCAGCTTCTCTAGATGGCTTATTTTTTCTGTTTGGTTTAAGTACAACGGATTAAAAAATTTGAAATTGCATTTGGATTTTTAGGTTACTGAGCACATATCGATTTACAGCTTTGCAACATTTCTCCCAAATATTATTGCGAAAGTTGTGTAATATCAGGGTAGTTCTATTTTCTGAGAAATTGCCATTTTGGATATTTTGTCGAAATTTAGTAATGGTTGGATTCTGTGGTTAAGTTGGTTTCACGGATTGAATAATTATTCATGTCTGCTTTGTTTAATGTCAGAGATGTTTTTTAACATCTGGTAACATCATGGTTCGGTGATTTTTGAGTTAAAAGAGACGAAAACTTGTTGTTTTTTACATTCGGATAACAACATTCCACGGAAGACCCGAGTATCATTTATCATTAATCACATGCTGAACACAGCGATTTTAAACGTTACTTAAATGTTCTAGCATGAATTTTAAATTTCAACTAAAGTTGGCAAAGAGGCTTTCCTTTATCATGAATCGACTTTTATTTTTCTATTTCAGCATGTAATAAGATACTTAACATACTGTAATATACTGTACATAGAAGATAAGCAGACATTGACGGCCATCTTGTTGTCAAGTGCTTTCATTAATACAGCAAACTCGAGTACTTGCAAGCATGCGCTAATGTCAAACATGAGACGCTTATTACGACAAAAGATTATCTAGTAAAATTGGCCTTTAACTGGCATCATTTACTCGACAAAAAACAAAAGACATTAAAATTCCTCTGTAACTTTAGATATCATGTTGCATTAATGCAGTCAATTCAAATGTTGGCATGCAAAGTAGTGTGGACAACAGCACTTTTTATACGTTGACCTTGACAACGAATCGATATGTTAAGCCATTTTGAACGGGGCATAAACTTTCTGCTATCCCAAGTGAAAATTCCCATGTAATGGGATCCCATATATATAGGGATTATGGAACACATAGAAAACAAACAGAAATAAGTCCCATAAGTAATGGGTTCCCATTAAATCCCATAAGCTGTCAAACAAAATCCATCGACAGTCTGATTAGTCCCATTAGTCCCATTATATTTTCCTATGGGACTGTATGGGAATTTTCACTTGGGATCTGCGATATTTATATAGTTTCTGGTATATAATACGCAGTCACGTTTTCTTCAGAAAATACTTTTATTACTATTTGCTTTGCTGCAATCGTGGGTCATAAATCGCAAAAAAAGCAAGTTTTACGCTGCTGCTTTTTACCCGGTTTTTTATTTTCTTGTCTACTGAGTATACATGCATTCAATCTATGACAGATGGGAATGTGCGTGTGTTCTTATGCACGATTTAGTTGTTGCTAGCCCCCCTCCCATCCTTCACGACATACGTCTTTCTTGTTGGCCATTCGCTTTTGATCCGTCATGGAAATTTCAGACTGCCATCGGTTTGACTGATGATTTTCCTCAAAAACTCCTCCACGGAAATAGCTCTTGCTGTCCTCGTCTTAAATATCAGCCGCATGGGACAAGGGTAGTCGCCTTAACGATGGAAAAAGACTCAAGATCAAGTGCGGAGATCTGTCGAAGGTTATGAGCGAAAACATTTTGGAAAAATGTGATAGAGGACTTAACTATCTTGGACTACTCTTCTGCCTTTCTTGCTGGGCAACTCCCCACATTGGGCATCTTTGATGTGTCTCTATAAGCTAACATCCTAAACACAAGGAATTACATATCTGGTTCACAATGTGTTCAAGCTAGTAATATGCATAAGAGGGACTTAGCCCACATACCGATTGGAATTAGGTTGTTTTTGTGTGTGGTAGTTTAATAAGCACGTATGTATTGTGGGACTCAGCCAACCTGATATAATTGCTATTAGTTTTTTGGATTTGTTTTTGTATTTTTGTGTGGTAATTTATAAATTATAATAGATATGAAGAGAGGAAGGAGAAACAATGTATGAAACATATCTAGAAAATATGCAATGCCATAAAAAATCATCAATGTATATAATTTGTATCTGTCAGAACTAAATGTTGTGTTTAGTTCGTATCAATATTTTCTCAAAATCCTATAATTCATGCAAGCACGTCGATATTCTCAAGGATTTATTGGAGTTACAAATGAACGATATGCTGGAACTACATTGAAACTATTCAGGATTTAACAATGAATACAAAAGCATATATAACATAAGTACTATTATAACTTTCATTCAGTTTTGGAATAGGTACATTTCTTATCGAACCATTTCTGAAGTAAGGAATGTATTGTCATTTAAGGTGGAAGGAAAAGTATATATTCTGAATATTCATGGATCCGGACGATCTTTAAGTATAAAATTCATCACAATTGCAAATATGTATGTATATTATGTATGCTATCGTGTACTGAATATTTTGCATTGGAATTCGAATGTCTTGCCAAAAGCTAATGCATGCACAGTACTATAGAGTACAAGTTATAACAGAATAGCATTTCACATGTGATCACCGTGAAACAGTGTTAAGCCTAACAAAATTATGAAACGACAACAAACATACTCTTGTGACAAGAAGTACGTAACCTTACACCATATTTTCCTTTCAATTTAGATGTAATTGAACGCCGGTATTGGCCCGAGTTTTATCAGACCTAGCCTTTCTGCTTGGTTATACAAGTAACATGGGCACATTTTGATCTTGCTCTACTCTTCTATATTCGCTCTTCAGCGCCCATCGCTCGGAGGTTCAGATGCACTTGTCATTCTTTTTAAATGGGTTTCTGAGCCGAACCAGCAGTGTTTATCCTAGTAGAGATTAAAAGAAAGCTGTTCCTCGCAAAATGGCCACTCTGGCGTAATTTCTCACTTTCACTCTCGGACACAAGATTGATTGAATTTTTTTACAGTGCGGAATAAAAGTGAAGGTGGATGGCTTCCTACGCTTTCCCTTCTTCTTTTTCTTCTTCTTCTCGGTTAATATTTTTATTGGATGGGGCTCGAATTCGTATTCTGCATGATGCTCGTGAAATATCGCCCATCAAAATGCGAATAGGTTCCATCATTTAAATCCGCTATCGTTCCAGGGATGAAATTATTGTGTTATTCCATCACTCTTGGCAAAAGGGAAAATGGGCGATTGGAGGCTACATATTCTAGTCAAAAGTTCAACCAACTTGTCATTTAATTAATAATTTATCGTGATTGGTAGGCCTGGCTGGTTTTCCACACCATGATGGCCTCAGAATTTCAACAGATTCTCATAAACTATTAGTGAGACTTTGTAGATTTATGGGGCCAACACTTTTTCATATTTAAAGTCTAATGCTGCGAGCCCATATGAAATTTTTTCAATAATCACTCTTAAGCATCCTACTGTATTTATTAATACTGCTGCTGTGCAATGTCAGCTACAGTAAGTTGGCCGTATGCCAACATGTGTATAAAGACCGCAGTGGCAGTATGGATTTTTCGTTGGCCTCTCTCAGGTTTGGAATGCACGTAATAAGTGCGAATACATGTAAAGCAGAGAAGGTATTTTCTACAATATGCGTGGTTTTATGGTGGCTAGACAGTAGCGCATATTCTGGACAGAATTATTCGGTCATAAAACGAGCCCCAAACGGTGGAACAAATGCAACTGCTTCCTGCAGTGTTCCTCCATCTTTTGCAGTGCTGTTCATGGCTGGAATTAGCATTGCTCCTGCTGGTTTAGGAATTGCCGTTTCATGTCTAATATTATTTACTCTGGGGTTGTTTTGGTTGCCAGACAACAATTTGTCTTGACAAGACACTGTTGCATTCTTCACATATTTCTTTTGTGTATCTTGATTTGCCACCCGCACCGTCCTTCGTGAACCGTTTCGGGGCAGCCATGCATTTCTGACATGGGATTTTTAATCATGTCATTTCGTGCTTTGATTTTGCCGAATCTGTCTCAAAACTCAAATACTACAAATATAACCTTGTTCGTCATTTTCGAGGTTTGGGAAGAGGTTTTGTATGACTTTCAATGTTATTTCATAAAAAAAATATCTTGGCAACATTTGTTGTGTATTGAGAACTTGAGACTAATCCAGGGGTCATCATTTGAAGATATATTGATGTTCTTGTCAGTTTGTTCACATTTATGAAATGATTATTTGATGTTATGACTTCTGCAGAGCGGGTATACATGTATGTTATGACTGGCATTCCGTATTGCTGAGATTGTACATGTATTATGGAATTCCGTTCAAAGATACAAGCACTTTCTCGATATTAATGATACGATCATTGGGTACTAAAAAATATTCTGTATTTCACAAACTAAAGAGCATGGATTTTAACTTAGCTTTAAAATATTTCAGAAATGATCTATAATGTGCTACAGCTTCAAAGAGTGAATTATTAAGGATGGTCATTAAATCAGTGTGATGCTAGATGGAAGCTACAAAAACGTATTTTTTGCTTGTTTTAATTAGGTTTGTAATCTGTATTTGTTGTGGCTATATTATTGTGAAAACTACTAATTTCCTCATGGGACTGTAGGGATTTCTAAGCATTGGCCGATGTCTACTATCTAATATCTTGTAATTTGCAAAGGAAAACTCGTCTAAGTTTTCAGATTTTATAAAAGAATGAAGTTAATTAGACGTCGGCCTATAAGCTACTTAATTTTGAGATCTTCCTTCTCTGTTGCATAAAACTGTACATTTTTCGCATCATACATAGATTTGTGGATGTAATCTGCTTTATTGGTACTGACTAAAACATAGAAGTCCGTGACAGACTTATTTAAGGGAAGGAGTTATTAATACGATTTGGCATTTATAGTTGTTAACAAAAATAACTGTCATAAAGTCCAAGCAACTGCAATATATCGTTATCTTTTGTGTACTCAGCGTTTTTTTGCACCTATTGATTCAGTTCTATTGTTGTCATTAACCATAACAATCTTGAAGATGACATTGCAATGCTCGATTGTTAAGACATCTTGGTTTACACTCTTTCTGATAAACAGAAATTACCGTTGTGTGGCTGATTAGCTAATTGGCAAGTTTTAGAACTGATGATTACCTCATAATTGCAATGTACATATCTAAATCTTGATATCGTAATTAGGATTGCAATTTGTTTTCAGAACATATGAAAGTGGAATAATTTTAACGCACTGTCTACAAATGCAAATAATTGAGTTCAAACGTAATTTGAGTTTATTACCAGATGGACTGTTATCGGTACTCTACAACTAACTATATTTGTACGCTCGGACCAAATTTCCAAGAATTGCAAATATTCGATTAAACCTTAGGGAGAAATACATGTACATTGATTTTAAAGCTGGCAAAATGATGCTCTGAAGCACAGTAAAAGCAAGAGTATTGTTGAGCTAGTTGTAACTAATACGTAATGACCAAAGCAAAAATCCCGGTTTTACAAAGTCTAGACTTATAATCGTTTTTTGAGGACTTTTGTTCAGAATTTCAGGAACTAATCCAATAGGGTTACTTACTAAGTATTGGATTATGGCGATTCTTGGAAGCCTCGTCTTCTTTAAGAAATTTAACATACTTGAAGATGTTAAGTTTTGTTCTGTTTCGTAATCTCATTGCACATCTCTTGTATTTACTATCATGATAAGCCATTTAATTGTCACAACTTTAGTGCATTTTATACAGAATGCTCGTTGAATACATTTTTATTTGTTGAAAGGTGAAGAGAGTGACGTGGTGACTCGTGTTAATTCCTTCAAATTTATTACTTTAATTAATGTCTAGTATATTTTCTCTTCATATTTCTTGAAAATTAATTAATTTTCTTCATTAAGTTTTCTGGTTTGTGGCTTACTTATGGCCAAATAATCCTCTTTTGGCTTAAACTTTATTAATTACATTACTTTATTAAAAAAAAAAAAATAAAAAAAAAACTGAAATTTTTTTTAGTTTTTCCAATGCATAAATTAGTTCTCGATCTCATTTTGAGTGTGATCTCCACTAATAATGCAACCGAATCTTCCATAAGTATTGGATGCAGTTTTTATAATGTTGTTAAGCATTATTTTTCGATGCTTATCGTCCTTCGAAATCTTATCTTTCAAGTTTCTTATACATTCCTGAAGGAATTAGACAAGTAGAGATTGAAAAAAAAAAGCCGATGCATAAGA
Organism: Julus scandinavius; assembly: GCA_034696685.1. Lineage (NCBI taxonomy): Eukaryota > Metazoa > Arthropoda > Diplopoda > Julida > Julidae > Julus > Julus scandinavius. The sequence continues at coordinate 14,057 of JAQGAE010000252.1, read as the reverse complement.
ATGCTATTAAATAAATTGTAACGCGCAAAAGGATAAAGGCGAAAAAATAAATCAAGTTTTGAATAAAATACCTCCTTTGTAATTACTAGTAATTACTGCAAAATGGAGCTTAAATTTGGAATTTTTTTTTCGGAATAGACATGCTATATAAGGGCTTATTTGAAAGTTGGCATTTATTTATAACCGTGCAAGGAAAGGGGGAAGCTAGTAATAAAGCTGTAAAACCGCCTTAATGCGTCTATAAGTTAGGCTGGCGATTGAGTGGAAGAAGAGCTGACGTAGATTTACGCTCCAAATGAATATGCAAATATGCATATATACAGGCACGATATAACCCGTCAATTTTATTACGTATCATTACTTAGGTTTTCTCGAATAAGTAAACGCCTGTCATATTTGTAAGTTTTCCTTTCACTTTCAACGGAATTGAAGGTTACAGCATGTAACATTAGACAAAAATGAGGCTGAAATGTTCCTATGTGTGAGGTAAACCATTATGCTTTCCTTTCAATCGATAAAAATGATTCATCTTAATCTAATCCACACTTAACTAATGAGCGTTTGATTCCGTTATGCTCTTACATGTCCTTATATATATATTTTTTCTGAAACTAAAGACTTGTCATGGAAAAATGTTATATACTAGTACAAACCGATGTCAGTACATTACTGTACATGTGTAATGTTTGCTGTAATGCCAAATACTTCCACATGTGTAGTAGTACCACTTATCTCCATATGCAGTAATGCTTCATTTTCGCATGTGAATTAAATAATGCCACATCTCCACGTGTGAAGTAATGTCACATTTCCACGTGTGAAGTAATGTCACATCTCCACGTGTGAAGTAATGCCACATTTCCACGTGTGAAGTAATGCCACATTTCCACGTGTGTAGTAATGTCACATTTCCACGTGTGAAGTAATGACATATCTCCACGTGTGAATTAATGCCACAATTCCACGCGTGTAGTAATGCCACATCTCCACGTTTGAAGTAATGCCACATTTCCACGTGTGAAATAATGTCACATTTCCATGTGTGTGAAATAATGCTACATTTTCACGTGTGAAGGACTGCACATTTCCACGTGTGAAGTAATTCTACATTTGCCACAAGTACTGGTATTTTCTTTGTTATCGGTGTTTATCATATGATATGCAGTATCAAAAGTTACTTCAAATTTTTTGATATGCATGTCTTCATTTTTTATATATGTAGAAGTATCATTTTGCCCTTGTTGACTTGTACAAATGCCCATTGTTAGATAACGCTGATGTACGCACCTTGTTTTATCACAACATTGTATGGAATATTTTGCTTTTTTGTTATCTTTTCTGACATTAAACCAACATTTCAACAACACCCAGAGCACCGAGACACTTCTAAACGGATTTGCATAAGGTTTTTATGTTACTCAATACTCGGTGACTGATGAACGTAGCCAGAAAGTACAATACTCGATAAACTTGTCCAGCTGAGCCTGACACTGCTGATGTCAGTTTTTAGAAACCACATGCTTGAAAAAAGGCTCTTGACCAGTCTACACATCCGCACTTATAATGCATCGCTATCATCGCATTTGCTAGCTGGAAAATGACTTTGTGCTCTTGTTTTGGCACTTGACATACATACACGATTTTGCAATTTGTACGGGTGTGCGGTTTTTTTTATATATATATTTTGTACGCGACTGACAACATACGTTAGCATGCGCAGCTAATCTTTGAATAAATTGTGAAATCTGGCAGCGCTTCAAGCTAGTGCATATTTCTCTGGAGAAAAAAAACTGGGTCTCAGCCCAGAGCCTGCAAGGGCTTCCTTATCGTGCTGTTAGATTTTTACCCAAGTTCTTACAAAGTGTATTTCAGAAAATCCACCGGATTGGTAGGGACCATTGGTAACGGCGCTTCAGGGGTGGGACTGCAAGAGTGAAATTAATGGCAGAAATCTAAAATCTTGTCACAAGCTTCGTTGTACGGAGAACTAATCCGTTTTCAGTCAAATATAATCTGCTAGTCTTCCCTCCCTCACTTCCAATGCCCTGCACCCACTGTTATTATATGCATAAAATATTACTTAATCTATCAGTGTCACTAAGCTAGATTGGACAAGCTCGGTTGCTTGCCATTGCCCATTTTTTCCCTTCTTCTTGCCTATAGTGTGACATGCCGGATTTGGGCCATGTAAAAAAAAAAAAATCGGAATAGGCATCTGAGAAACGTGACAATTTTATAATATCAGATGTTGATGGCTGTTGGCAACCAATATTGGTAACTTAGCGAGACTGAAATTGGTCATGTCATTCACGCAATCTGTATCCTCCGTCAACTGCCATCGTCTTGGAAATGGCGGGTCATTAGCAGGTTTTGTAAAGTTTGGCCATTGCTACATTGCACAACCGTCCTTTAATTAATCAATGCAAAGGCTATTTTGCCTTTCCAGACATTTTGGGCTTTTATCTGGCATTTAAAGCATCGATGCATGGCTTGTTTTTGCCATTACTAGGATTGGGAAGAAAGGATTTTTGAAATGCTCGTTTAGCCGCTTTGGTGCATTGGACAAGCGACTAAGGCGAAATGAAGGTGCAGTTTATCACTCCATAAACTCCTATCATGCTCACCGCCATTTGCGATTAATTGTTGTTGCTGCAACATTGAAATGACTTTCGGGATGGGGATTTAGGCTAATTTATCACGGTTTCCAATGCCTGGAGCACGCCTAATGGCAGTGGGGATTGCGAGTTTGTTTGTTGTTACATTTTAATTGGCTTTTCGGATTGGTGTTTGCGAATTTGGCGAACGGACCTGGTCCGAGTCAGTCACTAAAGGGGGCCAAAAAATTAAAATGATGTCCATCGACAAGGAAGGATTTCTAGCTGCGTTTCCACTGACCTGGAAAACTAAACGAGTTGGAAGGAATTGGCAAAACATTAGGTCAGTTGAAACCCTATAAAACTGTTGATCGCCATGCCAAATGTTTGCAAATGGACGGGAATGACTTTTTACGCTTCCTATGCTTATGGAATTAGTGCATTGGCGACGTGTAGTTTAAGCAAGTCTTAAATAACACACTGAAAAAGAGTAAATTTTGGTTTTGTTGGAGCACATCAGAACACTTTGAATTGTTTAAGCAGTGGTCACAATGATGCTATGTTTCATCAGTAAATACAGTTTAAAAACAAACGAACTAGCATTCCAATAAGCAGCAAGTATTGTTTATTGAGAAAGAAATAATCGAGAATTCTTTATTTTTAATTTCAACACGTTTATTTATATATCTGCTCATAACATTTTGCAATGTCATTCAACAAATTAAATGTTTAGTTAGTCAGAATTTGCAATTGAAAACATGTTCTTCACTTCCAACTAATTGTTTGCAAAATCTATTAAATGAAAATTAAATAAAAACAAAATTGTATGTATTAGCATGTTAAAACCTTACACTTGAAATTAAAATCTAATTTAATCCTTTAATTAATCTTAGTGATACACAACTGGCCTTTGGGAATTACGTTTGAATTTTTTTTTTGTTAAACTCTGTATTTCCAAACTATAGCGTGCATTTGTTTATCATTTTATTTACAAAGTGATTAAAAATGCATGATTGTTGGCGTTACATGGTAAGATTTATAACACGTTCGCTTATGTCATTAGCGAGAAAGCTTTGGTCATGTAAATGGCAGCTTATTAGCGACTATACCCGGCTATCTTTCTGATTTATATTTAGAAATTCCTGCATTAATTTGACATATGACATTTCCAAAAGATAGAAAATAGTGGAGAATTATCACTTGCATCTAACAATATTGGCAGAAGCGTAATGAATGTTAAAATTAATAAAATTATCAGTCAACATACAATCGTCCATATCGATGAATGTGCAATTCGTTTTTAAATGTTTTGGTCTGCTTAATCACTGCACCGATATTTTATATTATAAGTTATTATCATTAAGGTTGAGTCCTTTGAAATATGAACCTGTTTGTTCCTAATTGGAAAACAACCCAGTCCATTCATTTAAATAAGGAGTACATGACTCCGAGTCATAAATTAATTATCCTATTTGGGGGCATTTAAATTATCATAACGAATACTTATCGGGACATGCATGCACTGATTGCTGTTCATAAACGAAGCTTGTTAATGATGCCATTTTTCATTCAACAAAACATTAACATTCTGATTTATTAAGCTGAGTCAATGCTTGTTTAGATTTCAAATTGAATCCTATAAGAAATTTTTAAAAAAAAGCTGTTGTGACCTGAAATTTTCATTGTATTTTCTCGTTAATCCAATTTAATTTTTATTTTATTTGATGAGTACATACATTTAACAAAGCATTTTGTAGCTTGTCATACATTATTTATTAGCGCTTTTATCACTTAAAAATTATATACAGCCTCAGATATATTTTCAACAGTGCTGAGAACTGTTTATGAGCATTCAATCACTCATCACTCAGTTTGATTGACTTAAAAATTCTACGGCAACGTTAGTAATAACAATTAAGTTTAAGTATCATAGTCCTAGTTAATATACAATTTGTTTTTGTATTTCCCAAAACAACTTGTCGTTGTTTGATGGCAAAGTTAAATTTGATTTTACGATTAGTCTTCTTCTATAAACACTTTTTTTTGCCTCTATAAAAGCATGTAAGAGCAGCATTATAGATTTATAGTTTATAGATAGCCTGTTTTTTTAAAAATAATAGCTGTATAGTCACCGAATGGATTTCAGACCGATTTAGATTAAATTTAGCGTAATTTTGTGTGCGCATGCGCAGCGATGTGCTAATTTTACTTGATAATTGTTCCAATTTAAATATCAAATTATGAATCTTGGATGTCTCAACTATACAGTTATTGCCTACATGTCTATTACATTTTTGAGCTGTAAAATAGTGTTTTACGATGTGACTGAAAACTTTGCCTCAACTTTGTTAATTGGTATTAATATACCTTTATTGGCAATTAAAAAACAAAATATCCACACGTGGCCATAAAGCAATTATATTTTTTATAGCAGTAACCTAAAAATTCGTGGTTAATAAAACCGTAATTATGTCATGCAATAGTCATTTCACAATAAAAAAAAATGTTAAACCAAGTAGAGCAGCACATTTTTATTTCAAAATTCACCAAATAAATTTGCAATTTTTGGAAATGTTCTTTGCAAAATGTAACGTTGTTTAGTAAGACAGTAAGAAAGTGTGAGACCATCTGTTTTTTGTTGTTCAACTTTTTTGTGCGTAATTTCTAAAATAATTGGATATACTTGATTCTGATGGATTACCATTTCACATTATACAATTAAATGCCGGTTTATGTAATAGTTCCGCACAAATTTAAATATAATGCGACCTGCTTATCTGCAGGTGGCTAATGTTCCAAATTTGTGCAAATTTGTCTTACATTCTTTGGTAAACCAATTGAAGCTGTCTTGAAGGAAAAGTTTATTATTTGCTTATTATATGCGAAATGTTTAGCATTGCATCGTCAGATATGACTTGGTAACCAAAAACAAGTCTATTTGAGGAGTCTGAACATGCTAACTTCTTAGTTTGCATTATTATACGAGTATGTTTTGCCATAATGAAGTATTGTCTGACTCGAATGGGCAAATGCTGTGTGTCACATACAAGGATATATGTATTCGTGTATATGATAAATTTGATATACGTATGGACATTTGCGTAAACCCATGTATGCACTGTGAGTCATAAAAAAGTAGAACCCAATAAAAGAAATCACAATTTCGTGAAAAATGTTTCTATTTAAAAGAAATTTGTCGCTTGCATAGAGCAATAGTGTAGGTATAAAAAACGTTTTCCGGACATGTGACAAATCTCGTTTTTTTTTCTTCATTTTTTTTTTAACAATATGGTGCGCTTGAGAAACAGTTGAACTGCTGCAACGGGAAACGCCACAGTTCATCGAACCCAACTACTGGCCACCAAACAGTCCGGACTTGAATCCAGTGGACTACACAATTTGGCAAGTTTCTCAGGAAAAGGTTTACAAATCGAAGATTAATAATATCGAAAACTTGAAACAGCGAATTTAAAAAACTTGGATTGAACTCGACCAGCGTACTGTATAATCGATTCGTCAATCAAAGAATGGCGCGTTCGACTCCGGGCCATCGGAGAACATTTTGAGCACATTTTGACTCCAGGCCACCTGAGAACATTTTGAGCACATTTTATAATTCACTTTTGTTCCTACATTATTGTTCTATTTAAGTGCCAAATTTCATTTAAATCGTAGCATTTTTCACTAAGTTGTAATTTTTTTTTATTGGGTTCTACTTATATATGACTCATAGTGTAGTATTTGTCCCTGTAGTGTATCTTAAAGATAATGTAGATAACCCCCATCATTCCAATAGCGAAATACTTGTATATAATTCAGCGTTTTTTAGTTATTCATTAGGAAACTTTTTCAAAGAAATTTTTTCGCGAAGGTTTTGTAAGTTATATTGTAAATATATATTTTTTAAATATGAATTTTTTTTATTATAATCGCCATTATTCAGTCCACGAACAACAATCGGATAAAATAAACTAAATTAAAAAGTTCATAATATGCAGGCCCAGTAAATTTTAATGTGTATTTAACATTAATTAATTCCCGAAGGCGGATTACTTTGTGAGAATAAGTAGCTCACTCGTTTTAAATGGGTTAGTTGCACTTTTAATTATTTTAAAGCGTGGTTATGAATATATTAAGCACCTGTTGGTTGCCATGTATTCTGACACATAGGCTACTCTACTTTGAGGTAACACTTTTACCATTTACCTACTAAATGAATAAAAAAATGTGAAGTGCATGTCATAGTAATGCATCATATTCGTGGCAACCATTTTTCTCCATAATAAATTCTTGGCATGGTCTGAAAAATAATGAGGGTTATTTTTTTTTGACATTTTAATGTTTTCAGTTTGAAAAAAAAAAACTCAACTTGAGTCAAAGCACAGCCGCCATTTTGCTTATGATTTCGTTCTTTAAATTTAATGGCATTTTCACTCTCCATGGAAAATGCCGATAATGTTGCTTTAAATGGAGATCACGAAGCGCTTTTAATACGAAGATAATTTTTTATGATTTGTGGGAAGGTTTATTAGGGTGAGCACATTCTTCACCGAGCTCTTCCTCCCCCTGTTAAATGTATGATTATTTTTAATGTGTTATCATTCGGCTTTTATATAAGTGACACTGTCTATTTAAAGATAACATATGCAATGTGAAATATTAGGCAGTCTTAAGGCCAATGATTTTTTAAGTATTTGAAATTATATAATAACGAAAGAAGGTTTATAACCTCGCATTATAAGACTATTGCAGGTCAAGACAACTTATAAAAATGATGTATTTAGTGAATGAAATGGTATTTATAGGGCGTTCAAAAAGGTTATGCAGTAGGTAGTTGACATGACTTTTAATGCAGTTTTTTTGTATCGTTTTTAGATTTATTTTAAATGCGAACTAAAGAAACTATCAGTGTTTGAGAAATAAGCCAACAGAACAAAGAAAGTTTCGTCAGAATTTGTTTATTAAATTTTAATAAAAAGGGACGAAAATTTACAGTATGATTTGTTCATATTCCTAATGGGAAGTGGTCATACTGTACAGTATCTAGACATATTGTACAGTACCATACTTGTGAGTTTATGTCCATACTTTCCAATATATGGCTATCAAAGTTTTCACATACTCTACATGGAGAATAATATTCTCACATTTGGACAAATTTGTTCAGACATATAAGGAATATGTCTGGTATTGCCAAATGTGTGCATATGCCTTGATAATATGCCATATATTGCTCTATATTATTTTCCCACCCGGAGAATTAAGCAAAAAAGTAAGATTACTCGTGTTCTATATTCAGCTTACATAATAATAAGATTTTTAATCTCACTTAAGTTTATGCATGAGATTTTAACATCTGTGCAGAATACTCTTGTTTTCGCCTCGTTTCAAGATGTGAATAGAATAGGAAATGCCCACTGTATGTATATTCACAACTAGAACTGCGAATCGTTTGTAATTACCAGAATTAAACCATTCTGCTTCGATAAACATGATTTTTTACTCCAAATTAACCTTTTGCATGTTGCTCAGATTTACTGTTGCTGAACTTGAAATCAAAAGTGTCTGATGTGTTCAAGATTTTTTGTATTAATAATCAAAAAACTAAAAGTTCTGTAAATATTTATATTGTTTCTTAGAATAATTCTTGAGTGATATGATAGATGTAATCTGTTTGGCATAATATGTTATAGTGCTTATGAGGGCAGAAAACCACTTATAACCCATTGCACAGTTGGCGCCATTGAAGTTGGTTGTCAGCTTCTTTGAAGTTTCATTTCCAGGAATCCCTAAGTGTAGTCAGTAGGCAATTAGAGAATTTTCAGAAGACACAAAAACTTTGACAAGTGTGATTTACTTATAAGCATAAAAACTTATAGATCATTGACAATATTCATCATTTTTAAAGAAAATGTCTGATTTGCATTTGACTTTATCAAACCTATTTCTACTTCATTGAACTTGTGCTCGGTAATTTATTTTTTTCCAAGAAATATGCATTCAGGTTAATTTTTTTTTGTTTCACGGAAGAAAAAAAAATTAATTATTGAATCGGTATATAAACGTTTCGTTTACAGTTCTATAGACAAAATCTTTTTTTGTATTTTGCATAGAAAACTATCCCCATTATGTCACAAATTAGTGAGCCATTCACGCCCCTAACCCAATTAAAAATTATGAATAAAATCAAATAAACCGGATTTTAGAAAGTTACATTTTGAAGGTTTACATGAAACATAAAAGTATGCTTCTAAACTACTCGAATTGTTTTGAATTTAATCTAGATTGGTTCTTCTTTAATTAAATTAAAACAAAATGGTCATTTACAATTATGTAAAAATAATTACAGTGTGTTCAGCAGACCTTTAAAATCGAGAAAGGTGCTTAAGCTTTGGGGTAATTTAGCTTGAAATTGGTGTTAAACACCAGTTTTTGCTGGGATTTCCTGAACGCGTTTGGAAATTTTTGCTAATTACAAACAATCAATAGTCTACAAAACAAACAGCAACACTTATTTGTTCAAATATGCCTAAAAAAAATTCTGACTTTTTTGACAAATAGTCTTGATAGGAATCCTTGAAATATACTTCAAATTTGTCCACCACATTTACTGGACATTTTAATAATGTAGAAATTTTCTTAAAATTCGTTCGTATTTATTCAAAAGTAGAACCTTTTTCAATCAAAGATGCTGTAAATGATGGAAGGCAACTTAACTGCTTGTAAGCTTAGAGATACTTGTATGAATTTGTGATGCCAGCTTTGAAATTTAATTCTGCTATAACCTTCATGGCCATTGAGTTTTTTGCCCTTTACGTGTTGGAATCACATCAGGGGTTTTATCTCACCCCTCAATTCCGATCTGTCCACTCCACGGCATGCCATTGAACGAAGAAATCCCAAAGGATTTCAAAACGAGCTGCTCGCTACTCCATTCGGAAACCAACCAAGCAATAACATTGTTGATGTTACATCTTCCGTAAAGTAAAATATTGTCCTAGTCAAACTTTTTTTTTTTCTTTTTTTTTTTTTTTGGTCTCTACGTACAGAGATTTTCTTGATTTGATACGTTTTCTTGCTCGCCGTTTTCATTCGTTGCCATTTCATTTATTTTCATCTCACAAAAAAGCAGAATGAAGCAGTGCACTCTAGGGAAATAATCCTTGTTGGAACTTTCGGAACTTGTTCGCATCCTGTTAATTCTTGACATGCTGCATTTAACCATTGTCAAACCTGTTGTTCGCAACCGTGCTCTGGTCGTTGTCCTCTGTAGGACATCTGTTTAGTTTGGACATGATGACAACTGCTTGATTACATGGATACCGCACAAAGTTTTGTTGTACTGCTATCAAGAAAGTTGATTAATAATTATTTATGGATACTGCCACCAATTGCTTAGAGAACACAATAAGACAATGCACTTAAAACCAGTTTATTATTATTAACAATTTATCAACGATTAACTTGTTGGATTATGAAAACCATGTTTTGGCTAGTCGTGTCCAACAGCCTGCCATAGATTTTAGATGATATCACGTGTTAAACCCCTTAAGTTTATTGATGCTATTCTGATTCATGTCCTGGTTGCATGTGTTTGATTGATTAGTCTTGATGACCCATCCTCATGTTACTTCCTGCAGTGCGTTAAATCCTCATTGTAACATTTTCCATGTATGGCACAATGTATACTAACCATACAGTCATTATTTAAAAACCTTAAATTCTTGTTTTGTACTGCTTTTTGATAAATCTAGTCTATATTTGACTGCCTGACTGTTAATTATTTTCTTGATTCAAGACAATATTTCGGTATCAGTCGTCTGTTGTCCCCACCACTTCCAAACCAACCGACCCTGAATTTCACTGGATTTTCTTAGATTTCAATTGAAATCTATTGCTTGTTAGTGTGGAAGGTCAATGACCCACACACCAGGTAATAATTGCAATACCGAACTGTGGATTTTGAGAACAGCCAGCTTGCATGTTTGCCGAATCTTTTCCCAAAAATCACGTTTGTCTTCTGTGCCATTTGCAACGGTTCCTTAATCGCTCGACCCTTGGCCACAACCGGAAGCAGCTCGAGAATACTGGCAGCTTAAGATTGCCAGCTTTGAGTATTCACCATCTGTTCTTGAGCACGTGGTTAGCTAGGCATTTTCGCATTTGTGGATCGATTTTGATCAAGTGAGAATAGCTCGAAAGATCTTCACAATCCGGTTGTGTCCCACTGGTGCGTCACACGCACATTTGATGGCCCCCACGCCGGGGAACGGCTTGCCCTTTCCAACATAACCAGATGCACTCTTTTGCTATAAAATTGTTAGACGAACATCGCGTCTTTTCAATTCCCTTATAACGCATCAGGAGCAAATAAACCTATTAAGAAGCTCGGCACTCGCTTATGGCAGCCGTGCCGTGGCTTAGCCACACGCCAAGGCGAGGCTACCATTCGCAGTTGTTGCATATAATAGGTAGCCATCATGCATCTTAGCTTATTTCCGTCCTTCCAGATAAAAAAAATCCCATTACTGCAGAGCTGGATGCTTTTAGTGTACAAATGCTCCATTGGCTCATCCAGATCATGGAGCTTTGGCAAGTTTCGTGTAATGAAGTCAGAACGTTTGCCTGAGGGGAAGTCGAGCTCTTATACCATATATAAATGGCGCTCCTTTTATTATGCAGGGATTTTGAAGTTATTCCCTGTGCATGTTGCAACAAATTAAAGAGCAAGCCACTAAGGGGTCACTAACGTGAAACTTGCAAATTGATTGGTAAACCTCTAATGGGTAGGGGATGTGCTGATTCTCGAAGCATAAGCATTGTAAATTACAAGCTATGGCGCTTCTGTTTCGTCGCCGTTTCTGAACAGTAGTCACGAACATTATTCGTGTAGACAGAACTGATATTAACTGTAGGTTACTGCAGACCAATTTCTCATATTGGGTACTGCTAGAGAGCTTGCTATAGGTGTGTCGCCAAATTTCAATATTTTTCCCCTAATTACATGGCAATTTTATCCAATTTATATGATTATGTATGTGTGAATAAATCTTTTGCAAGATAAATATGCATGTGAAATTGATTTATTTTTCTGCAAATACTAAACTAAGACATACTATTCATGTACGGTTAATTACATGAGGGTCCTGCATTAGGAACTAAGGTGTGCCGTGTCAGAAATTTGCATCACAGAATATCTTAAGAAGTTTTCTATGGACTGTTGTAGCAGATGAAAATTGCCTTGATGTATAGGTCTTCAACTTTTAACTCAAGAACCTTTAATGTCATATTGTTTGGCGTTATGTTAAATTCAAAGAGATTCAACAACAAGTGGGTTTGTAACTGTTCTTTTTTGATATTTAGTGTAGTTTATAGGTTTAACATGTTAGTCTTTCATGAAGTATAACAGTTAAGTATTTTATGAGCTTGGGGAAATAAATGTTCTAATCAAACACTAAATTAATATTGTTATTCTGTTTTCATCTGCGAAAGATATGTTTTAATATAAGCTTGGCATTAAGCAATCAGTAGGAGCAGTTAACGTTTTGGGAAAGAAATGATTTCATTTGATGGTCTGTTGAATTTACTAACAAGCGTGAAATATCTTTGAAATTTTTCTAAACAAGCTTAGGGAAATAGAAAGGCATCATTTGGGAATGACGTTTTCAATGCTCTGGAGACACGCATGGAGTGCCTGAAGAAAACTTGTTTATGCACGGTGAAATTAATTTAAGAAAAGATGCATTAAATAGACGTTCGGAAGGCTTAAATACTGACAAATTGATCCGAGTTAATTCTGTCCATTTGCATGTCTTTTGTTAAAACTGGATCTCGCTTGCCTCCCTATTTCGTCGCGTGGATATTATTGATTAGTAGTTGCATGCAGCTGACACCCTCGCATTTTGCACCACCAATGGCGTGCAAGTTTCTTCGACAAATTTACACGCTACTCTGATAATTGTTTGCCAAGTTTCATTCGATATGGACGTTTCTTTTGTCCCGCATTCTCTGCATATGCAAATGTAATTTTTTGGCTTTGGCAGTGTTTGGCTTTAACCGTGGTGCGTATTGCTCTGGTCCAGATTTGCAAGTCAAATAAAATATGCCTGAGACAAACCTAACTAAATACATAAATTTGCAGAGCGGAACTAATGTATTCTGATACTGCGAATTAGGATGACGGTTTTTTTTCTCGGATTCCTCATTACACCAGATATGGTAGTACAAAGATATTTTAATTGCGTTATGATTAACCGTGTTGCGCATGGGCGTGTGTTCATCAACTATGACTAATTTCATGTACTCGTATTTGGAGTAAATCCATAGGGCCATGCATTGAAACCTTTTTTTGTTTAGCTTTTTAACATGAGCCTCCTGTACATTACTCGGTGTTGTTGTATATCAGGTAGGGTTTTATTTGAAATAACAACGAAAACTTCTTTATGTTGTCAATTGAGTTGCCTGTGGCTCGTAATGGCAATGCTGTGTATTGATTTCAAACACTAGTGACACCCTGTAATTTGTTTGATTATTGACTCATTACCAGTTAATTTTCAATGAGGCATGCAATCTTTCTACCTGGTCGGCAAACACGAGATTGACATGACTACCGCATTAATTAGACATTCGCTTCAATTAGTTGCTATCTTACAAAAACTGGTTCTTGGCAGGCTACATTTGCTGTTCTGTATGTACTGTAAGTTCGTTTTTAGTTTGTAAAAAAAAAGACCAGGAGTGCATAGGCGTTGTCAAGTATCTGCATTACCAAGATACATTGCTGACATTGCCCTTCTAAAGTTTGAATTGGCAATGATTGTTTATTTATATGGCATATTGAAACTTTCTAGACTTCTTATTGAATTTGTTGATGTTGTCTGCATCAGTACTTTGTCTGGAAAATGCACTCTTCAAAATACTGATGTGCAGACTGTTGAAACGACAAATATTTATTTGATATTCCATGCTTTGGAATTTGAACATTTTCAAATATTTGGAGCAGTGTACTATTTACTAAAACGTTTATATATATTTTTTGTCAAAGAATACTGCTGAAAATACTCGTACGTATACTTGAAATACATGTGTTTAAAGGACTTTGGGTTCTGTATAATCCACTTAGCGATATTTTGGAACCAATACATTTTTGATTACCATATATACTGAATATGTACAATAAAGCATACATATGCAACGTTCTGTATCCCATGAATGCATATGGACATACTGGAAATGAAATTGCAAATACTGTTAATGCAACTATATAGTATATGTGAAAATGTTCGAAAGTTTTGTTAACAAGATTTTGAAAAATACTGGTGAATGTGGATGTGGGGAATGGGGAATGCTTGAAATTCTTCTGGGATAATGTAGTAACTTGAGTGGACTCTATGAGGCGCCGTTTGGGACATTATTAAATTGTTATATATACAAAAAAAATTAAGTGTAAGAAATATTTTTGACACA
>JAQGAE010000251.1:0-44452 GCA_034696685.1 Julus scandinavius | reverse complement strand
GCATTGCAACAAAGGAAGTTAACAGTTGACCATTGGTTAACTTGAGGAAAACCAATGAGGCTAACCTTTATTTATCCTTTGTTGGTGCAACCGGCCCTTAGTCAGGACTATAAATACAGCTAACTTACTGATGTTTATCTAATACAGTATTCGCTATATGAGTATAGGTATCACGACCAACAAAATTCGTATGTTCTATCTTTTAACGACCTGTATAAATAACGAATTACAGTATACGTACATGTTTTCTGTAAATTGATCTTAGCATTCACTGTAGACGAATTTTAAATTTAGCAACATTAGATTCCACTTGTCGGTAGTAGTGAATTATCCATCCAAACCACAAAATTAGCCAACCGCAAGAATTTTGCGTAACTTACAGTAGATAAAACGCAACGAATCCATACTACAGTTTATTTTCAATTTCACTTAGCCTATAATTCATGGTTTCTATCGTTCTTAACTTGAAAAGCTCAACTATAATAACATTAAAAAATGAATAGAGTTAAAACACATTAATCCCATATTACGTTTAATCAGATTAATAATCTCGCATTATAATACAAGACATAGAATAAACATCAGGATATATAGACCTCATTCGGGTTGTTATTGTTAATTACAGTATGTGAAGTTTATTTGTTTAATCTATTTTCTTGATAATTCGCATACTTAATGTACGCTACCCAATGCGCCGCTAGGCTGAAATCCCAATGACAACATAAGTGAATAGGTTCGCAAACAAGTGAGTTGCCAATAAAAACGAAAGGAACACTTGTGAAAGCGCCGTAGGTTGAGGGCATTCAGCGACTACATGTCCCCTGAAGGTAAAGATTCTTGGTGGCCTATTCAAACCTCATTCTGTAAATTCTGTATTTACAACAATTGTGTAAAACGAAGGCCAATTTGCAGGGTTAAACAAGCCGTAAATCTGGATAATGCCAATATACTCGTTTTAAGTACGTACACTGAGCGTTACGATTTTAAATATGAACAATAACTATAATTAAAGTCCACTTTTATGTTCATTTATAAAAGTCGTCCTTCAGTATTTCACGCTCTTTTTCTAATATAAATAAGCTTATAATCACGAAAATTGAAACTGAACCGATTTAATGGCCAAATTTAGGCGTAGACATTTTTTAAAATACTTACTACAGAGTAGCTCAAACAATAAATATAACCAGAAACTTGCAAAAAAAAAAAAAAAAAAAAAAAAAGTATGTTCATAAAAATACAAACAAGTTGAACAAAAACTAATGCCAATATATGTAATTTAAGTGTTCTTGTCAATTACACAAAAAAAATCGTAATCACACCTATAAACCGGTACCATAAGTTCATTAAAAACAAAATGGGCGTTATTTAATATTTAACACACCAAGTTCAAATTGTTAACGCACACATTTACAGTCAGATAAATGTTCCAGAGCCAATTTAAATAAATCTAATTAAAGTGTTTTGCTAAACATGAACATCCGCAATATAAATTGAAATCTGTGTGCCTTACAAAAGAACAGCGCTGTTTTGTGTTCGAACGTTTGGAATAAGGTGACGTCATGATGTGAAGTGGCACCATATACAGCATGTATGCATTGACGTCATACAGTAATAGCCCATTTTGTCATTTTAGGAATTCGATAATTAAATGGCCATAGCGTAAACTACAGAAAACATAAGGTTCATTTCACAATGCAAAACAAAACGTTTGACGACACTTTCGATGACGTCAGTGAATGCAAATTAGAATAAAAAAACCAGGCGTTTGCCCCAGGAATGAATGAAGCCGTTTGACAACTTACAGACGTTGCAATGGAGGGTTGCTTTTCGAACACCCACACGACTGAAATTGGAGAAATCGTACTTTCTGTGTCTAATAACACCACTGACCTTCTGAAATGAACTAAAAAGTAGGGTCCACCCAATAAAAAAAAAGCCTAACGTGGAGGATGTGAGGGCGTGACTCTTTTACAGAAAAAAAAAGATTTCAAAGAACACCCAAAAAGCCAATTTCTTTATGAATGAAAAGAAAAACAAACGCAGGCGTGACATAAACAGATAAGCACGAGTATTTGCTATCATAAAGACCTTCATCTACAGTGACGTACACCAGCCCACTATTCAGCTAATGACAAAAACAGCAAGTAACGTTTTATTAAAACACTAGTAAACAGTATTAATAACACCATGCTGATACAAATTGGAAATTGTATAGGCAGACAAGCTTGGACAAGAAGATGATATTTAACGGATCATTAAGGGTACATAACAATAAGTATAACTTATGACTCTAAAGCAGTGTTTTGTAACCTTTTTAAACTCACCGGCACACTATACAAGGTCTAAAATCGCCAAGGCACACTAATGCTCGGATAGATAAAACATGTGCTATTTAGGGACAAAAAGGAGTTATTCTATATATGTTTAGGTCAGAAAATGAACACATCTGGACATACTATATGCTCATATAAATTGCATATATGAGCAATAATGGCTTTGTATGATTAAACACATAATCTACATAGGAGTATATATACACGGCACATACAAGTCCAGGGTTCCCCCACAAATAAAATGTTCAACTTCAATGACTTTTCCACAAAAAAAATAAATAAATAAAAAATCCATGACGAGAATAATCGTATTTTTACTGGATAAAGACTGCATTTTTACCACAGAAAATCAGATTTTTTAATGTGAAAAATTCTATTTTTACCACAAAAAATCAGATATTGAATGTGAAAAATTACAATTCTTAAAATTTAAAAAGGGCCGAAATAAAAGAAATTCCAAATTGAAAAATTAGTGAACGTTCTACGAGTCTAATTGCTTTCCCCCTCATTATGTCCATATGATGTTCGCAGTCCAGCAAACCAACTTAAGTGTTTCAGAGTTCAACAACTTTCATATTGAATTTCCCTGACTTTTTCTAAATACCGTATTTTACGGACTATAAGACGCAATTTTTTTCTTCAAAAAATTGCCTCCAAAATTCAGGTGCGTCTTATAGTCCGTAAAATACGGTAATACATTTTCCCCTGACTACTCCAGGTCTTTCCAAACTCTCTGACAATTCCAAGTTTTTCAGGTTTTCCAGGTCTGGGGGAACCCTGAAGTCCATACATGGTCTTAAATCTTTTCCATTAGAAATGTTTCGAGCAAACAGGTTTAAAACCACTGCTCTAAAGGAGATTATTTCTCAACGGAAAACAAATCATTTTTACTTATATAAAAACCATCGATGAATAGACACTTATTTGATAACTGCTAGTTGCTCATTCATCCAATTCTGGATACATACATGTCCAAATGACATTTTATATTTCCTAGATCTAAAATTGATACACAGAACTTACCGGTATAAGCTTGGAAAGTCCCGGGGCCTAGACTCACTCGATTGTACAAAATTCAAATATGGCTTGCAACGGTTTTTCGTTCAATGAGGTTCAAGTTTGGATAGTGAAAACAGCTACTTTGGGTTAAACCACCCTCCATTATCGACGAAACTCAATAGGAACCCCCCGGACAATCTAGATTTCAATTCGTTTACAATAGAGGCAGCATTCTTACAACATAGAAATTTGAGAGACTTCCTTTTCACATTCTTTTCCGTATTCATAATTTCTCCAGAAAAGATGGTGGGGAGGTTTAGGGAAGTTGCATGCAGCACATATATGCGGGTCTCTCTCTACACGAAAAGCGAGTGCAAGTTATATGAATAGGGTCTGTCAAGAATGTGTAGCGCGTACATCATTCACCAAATTTCGGTTGAAAATGAAGTTTTTCGAGTCTAAACAAACTCACTTTAAGGATTTAGGCTTCTCGAAGTGCGAATTCTCTAGTCTAGAACACAAACTTCAAAAGCATACGGCGGAAAATGTTTTTTTTTACCCAAATGACAAATGGGGTAAAGGACTTCTCATTTCTAGATACAAAAAATATACGTGTAAAGCTGTGCCATGTGCAGGCCATAATTATTCTATAAAAATACAAACAACCAATTAAAATAAACCAAACCCCACTCTAAATACATTATAAACTATCTTTCTTTAAGACAAGTACTGAAAACGTGCATAATAGTAGATGTAAGATGAAGTCTACTCGCATAAAGCTCTTAGCAAAATAGAAAGGAAATAATAAAGTGGAAGTTTATTTGTTTAAAATCATTCTTATTTGTCTAAATATAATTGTCCCATTATTTGAGAATACAGCCATTCTCCCAGGAATATCCAACATAATTAGCGGATATTATAGAGCAAAGCATGATATACAACAGTAATTTCAGACAATGGAATTTTCCCTATCGATTTTCTAGTTGCGTTTCTATGTCGCGAGATGGCGTTGACTGGACATGTGGCGAAGTCCATATGCATTCGTTGAGCTACTCCTACAGCCTTTGTATTCGGAACATTTAATATTTATTTTAGGAATCGATTTGCTAGTTAATTCATAGTTCAGTCTTACCCTCACGGGCTTATAAATCTTTTATTAATTTAGATTAACCCTTCATTAATTTAGATCAACCCTTCATTAATTCAGCTACTGGAATCTTAGCATGCACGACATGGAAGATGAAGGAAGACTTAAAATATCTTGCCACCTTACTGAATATGCCTATGATAACACTGTTTATGGTCCTATGGTTGTTCTATAGTCAATCTACCATCCCTACTTATCATGCTTTTCCTATGGAAGTAACAAACAAACTTCTTGTATTTTGTCATTCAAATAATAATGTCAGCCCATATCGTACATGAAAACGCCAACGTTCTCATGACCATTACCAGATTTCATTAACGACGTCATTAAATTAATTTGATAAACATGTACTAATAGTTAATTATACAAATTACTCTAATGAAGCAAAATTTGTAATATTATTTGTGGCAGCACGGATTCACGAATTCTCAAATGGTTAAATAAGATAATAAATATACCAATTACCCCAAGGAATCACAAATTGAACCCTTCCAAACGCGGTGTAATGTCAATTTAGCATGCCAATTAGGTTTTTACCAGTAACGGGGAAAGTTCACCAATCATTTCACTGCTCTAAATTCACATTCAGGACACTTTTTTCCCGCGCTTATCCCTAACGTATTTTTTCTGAATTAGTGTTCCAAATGTCATCAATTTAAAGGACGGGTGATACCCATTGATGCGGGGTTAATTCCACTCATTAGGTTAACATCACACTGCAAGCGTGTCACCTACAGTGTGAAATTGACCTCGTGATTGGTCACACCTAAATCCACGAAGCATAACAAATAAGTTGAACTGATTTTTTAAAAATTTCCACAAGTATTTTATCCAAAGAAAGGAAAATGTATTTCATACAATAGAAAACAAAACACAAATCTCCATCTCGTTGCCTAATAACATTTTAAACGAATTTTCCGCGAATAAAAATTATAATACGAGCCCGACTAATATGCTTCCAAGTAATTATTTATTACTTAGACAAACATAATCGTCATGTCATTAATGCGCCAATTATATTAAGCCACAATTACATCTACGTTCGTTATTTTTCGCGATTGACTCTCATATACTATATTGACTTGCGAGAAGTTTTAAACCAAATCTACTGGGACTAAAGTAAACCCTTGATCCATAATAAACCCCGGCTCCGAAAATTTTGCTCGCAAATAAATCCAAATGTAATTTGATTTGCGAAGAAACCTAATAGATTTTTTGTAAATAAATCTCGGCAAGGTTTCATAAGAGGATTTGCGATCAAATGAAATCATGCAAAAATTCAATTATAGCCAAAGTGAAGTAACATTTAAATGTAGTGCATTCACATGCAATCATTACCTATTTATTAAAAACTGAATATCACACATGGCATTTCATTTATTTTTAGAGGACTGAATATGTTTGCCTAGACTGGAAAAAAAACTACTCCATGTATTATTATTTCTAGAAAGATCCATTTGGGTTGCATCTTCCATGACATTCATGCAGGCTGTACCCAACTGCACACACACGTTCCTCTGACATTTACAAAATTCGTCTGTTACTTGTTAGGCAATCCTAATTAGTATGCCGTATACAGTATTTAGCGTTTCGCAAAACCGGAAATTTAAAAGTTGCCAATACAAGTGTATAACGTATCTGATTACGACTTTCGCTATTAGTGGAGAGGGGGGGAGAGAAAAAAAAATCTCACTGATCAGAGACCTCAATCTAGGACTTTCCATACAAGGAAGTGCTGAAAGGAATGACCTAAAACGACGGCCCAGAACTGACCCCTCAATAAGATGAGGGGTACATCGAGGTTATGCTGGCTACTTCAACGACACATTTCATTAAGTAACAGAAATGAAGAAGGTGGAATACATGTCGTCTAGTCCGCATCTTTGCTCTTATTTCTCGTCTATTGAATCCGAACAAGATCTTTTTTTGTGTGTGTGTGTGTGCTTCTCTTCTACGTAATAAAAAAAACGGAATGCTATTTGAACAGACCCTGCTTCCTAATGCCTGGTCGTCGCGTATCAGCGATTGATATTGATTTATAAGCAACCAAATATAACGTATAAACAACTTATATGATGCCAAAAATGAACAGCAAACATCCATTTGATGGCACTCCTAAGCCCATTTCTATGGGGATTCTATTAAGCCGTGGAATGAAAAAAAAAGAAATCGACTTTTATTCCCTTGGCCATAAACAAGACAGGCCATGACGCGCCACCTGGCGGGTGCTTGCAGAGAAGCTGATGGCGTCAGTTGCCTAGCAACCGTAGAGTGTCCTCGACAAGATGACAGAAAAGCCTTTAAGGTGATGATGGATGGATAATCATCCTCCTCCGTATTTAAGCTTCCTTTCAAGTCCGACGTCCCTATGCATACTGGAAGATAAAAAGGCAATATGCGAAATTGAATGCCGTAGACGTCGGAAAAGCGAGACGTGGATTGGATGGATAAAATGAAATAAATATTTAAACACAATAAACAAAGAATAGCCTTCGTCCTGTGTATATAATACCACGAAATGGTCTTTTTCTTCCGGGTCCAGTGCGTATAACAAAAATTAAATTTCACATTTGGGTAAGCTTAAACTGAATCGGAAATATAGTTTGTTTGAAAAAGCATTCACACTAGGCGCAAATTGTTTCATTTGACTTCCGTGATGTGGTTTTTGTTGCCTTTTGTATATTTTTGCGATCAATTTAGCATATTTTATTTCCTTATATGTAGTTTTTTTTCCACTTGCGTTTCAATCGCAGTTATTTTATGCAAGCACGGAGGTAATCTAAATTTGGGCCACCACTGGGAGCGAGATAATCACGGGGACAAGTTGAAATCTACGGAATCAGCCTCTTGTTAAATTATACACGGAATAACCGTGTAATAAGCCTGTTCCACACAACTACAAAAAAATACTCCAAACTACTACACGAAGAGAAATCGCCTAACCGATGATTAAATTAAATTATCCGTCGGTGTTATTTTTTGCGTGACCCATTTATGAAGAGTAATTTCGAAAATGTCTAGGATTTTTTTATATTATTATATTCTCCATCTCAGTTAGCCACATAAAACCTACACAGAATGCCGATGGCACACAAAAATGGTGACAAGTTGATGAAGTGAACCACTTTAACAAACCGATGGGAAACAGCTTTACGCGCCAAAATCCGATTAGAAGTTGACGGAACAGCGAATAACATTTTATTAAATTTATTAGCATTTTCGTCAGAAGCCTATCAGGTAACCCTCGAGGTAGCCTTTAAAACAATCGATTCCAAACCGCAAAATCAAATTAGGTCTGTAAGTGAATCCTATTACGGTGAAAATAAAATCAAAAAAAAAAACCTGAGCATTACACCATTATAGTGGTAGATTGATCAATTTCGCCTGAAATGATCAGATGAAAAGCAAGCCTTATTTTCTTCCACTTATCGTTGCCGTTATACTATGAAGAAGCTTCGTGAATGAGTAAATCACCCATGAAGAGTTCAAGGATTTGCGTTAAAAATTACAGGCTGCGAACTATCTCATAACCCTTTGCAATTATTGCTTATGAGCATTGTGTTCATTAGCTTTCTGAGACAAGGATTTTAACTGTAAAATTTAATTATGTATTTATGTTGATGTTTAGCCGATAGGTCATTACTAAAAGTAATTCACCAAAGGATGAGAAGTATTGCAGTAGATTAAATGCACAATAAAATTATTTCACAAAGGCAAATGACGGTTAAATCTCTTGTAGTTTATTAGAAGGAACAGAAGTACAATAAGGTCAACTTTCAGGGTTATTTTTGATGGCGTATATTCAGAAATGAAAAAGATGCGAATGTATATTTGATTTAATCTCTTTAAATGTCAATGGATAAATGTCCTATAGCTCTGGATATGATGATGATAATTATTTTATAATCATTCAAAAATGGTAAATTGTTTAGGGGCCATTCAAAAAGGACGTCCTCAAGGATGGGGGGAGGAGGTAAGCCATTAGTGACGTTTGTTAATGATGGTATTTTTCAGTTTTCTGGATTTTCTGTTTAATTGAGTTTTAAAGGTCAGTGAAATGGGAAATGGACACCAGAAGAAATATGTCCCCAGTCTCAAATGTACTTGCATTTTTAAAACCTGGGGAAAGTCGAGATCTATGCCCAACTTTGTGTTAAACACCAATTTCATGCTGGAATTGCCCTTCCATGACCGGTCTGGAAAGTTCTGACAATCAGGAAAATATGGAAAAATATCGTGGAATTGGCAGTGAAACGGGTGCTTGGAAATTTATAGGATGGGCTTTTGTATGTTCCAACACATTTTCTGGACACCCTACTATTAAAATAAAAATAAAGACGTTTATGATGGGAAGGGAGGGGAGTCTGGGTAAAATGGACACCATGTGGACAGGGGGAAGGGCTCTCCAGGGATTTTTGTAATATGTAATATAGGTAGGAACTAAAAAACATCAAAAAAATACTCAAACGCACCAACCCATATAGTACGATTTGGTGGGCGTGATGGATGAGTATATGGTTTAAGGGCCCATAGGCATCTAAGTGGTGGGTGTGAATGATGAGTTCTTGAGGTGGATTTAAGATCACACCTTTAGCTTCCAAGCAGAAATTTATTTAAAAAATATAGGGTCATGGCTTCCATTCTCGATTCGCTAACACTTCTTAATTTTTGACCCCATTCAAATACCAAAAAATTAGGATAGCCACCAAACCAGAAAAAAAACAAGCTTAAAGGCAGGTGGGAGTGCAAACTCACCACAAAAGCATACCACCCCTCACTCCCATTCAACTATACGCCCGTATAGTGCGTTGCTGGAATACTAAGATCACACGCCAAAGTCATATTTCAATATCATCGCTGTATGTTGTCTGTAAAAATTGTCAACCTTAATTGTATAGTAACAAGGCTTACATGATTTTTGTTACCAAACTTTAGGCCTTGACACGCATTTTAAATATACTACAGAAAAGAAGCAATCAATTATCAAAAGAAAACCACAGGAGTGGTCGTATCCTTCACATTTTCATCCTTAAATTAGATATTTAAGAAAACGTGAGATACGTTATCGAGAGGTAAAATCTCAAGTCTTGACAAAGTACATTTTTATGAAGAGCTCATAAACAATGAAAATTTACGATAAATGGAAGAAATTAAAAGTAACGATAACAAAAAACGTATAGATAATCTTTATGGATGCGAATAAAAGCCTCTTTCGGCTAAAAATCGGCGGTCAGAAACAACTCGTTATATATTAGACATAACTTTCACACCAAATATAGGCCAAAAATAAACGCTTGGATACAGAAGAAATGATTCAACAAATTCCTTCCAATGCCAATAAAACATGTTTGTGATCAACGCCCTTAGACTTTGCATATCGATTGTGTTTAATTTTACTAAATAACATCATGCAGCTATTTCTTTGAAAATGAATTCAAATCTGTGAACCCAATCAAAAACAAACGAAAGAAAAACAATGTAATGATTAGTTCCACAATTAACTAATTTAGGTCAAATTAAGGAAAAGCATATAAAATATATATCGAGCTGAGGCTCCACAAAATTTCAAATGGTACGTCACATTTTATCTCAACTATTTAAGAGCAAAAATACAAGTAAAATTAAAGGAAAATCTGATACGTCTCCGCACTAATAATTTTTCCCACTGTTTCATTTTATTCAGTTTGCGCCATGTTTTCTTAATCCATTTACAGGCTTACAGAACTTTGAAAATTCCCTAAGTACAACATAACACACAAAAAGGTGATGCGTTAAGACTAGAATGGGCTACGGTTGGTCACTAGAGCGACACGTGCTATTTTTTTATTCTTTGTAACAGCGATGGGATTTTGGGTTCACTTAATAAGCCATAACAAGAAAGAGGTGCGTCAAAAGTAGTGTGGACTCTGTTAGCAGTTGTTTTAGGTCAATCTACTTTTGGAGAACCCCTGTGCATCAAGTGTTACCACCACTACCAGCAGAAGTTATGTAAAACGTTTCTCAAGATTTCAAGTCAAACAGGATAGAAAATTTTTTTTCCAGAATAAAATGGCCTATAATAGAGTTCATCAAATCAAAGCTATAAAACAGCACCAATCTTCCAAATACACGTCACAACAACAGGGTAAAAAACCCGTTCTCACAACAGTTACTCTTTCCCAGTCGAAAACATGAGATAAATATACACCGACTACACCACAGAGAGTGGTGGATAAACAATCGAGTGACAAAGACGAATGCTGAACCAAAAAAAAAAAGTGTGTATCCATGGAGGGAATGTGGAAAACCACTACATAGCAAATACTCAAGTCTACTTTACCACGCAGTTTTTGTTCCTCGAAGGCTTAAATTTAGATGCTATAAACAGGCACGAAGCAGCAGAAGCAAATTTAATCGCCAGAAACCGCCATTTGCTTTTGCAATAAGATAGGCTGAGCTACGAAAAAAATCATCTTTTGTACTTATAAAAAAACAACTATGGAAAACAATTTTCATCGAGAGAAAATCTTATGGCCTATTCACCGACAGAAATCTGGAATAAAAGCTTAAACGCTCAGAATGCACGCAAAAGAATTTGCCGAAGCGTTGAACAAGAAACCAGGATATGAAGTCAAGTTCAAAGGTTTCATACAGGGTAAAAAACACCGCATAACTTATATGAAATTACAATTTTCAAACTAGTGCATTTTAAAAATACATTCAACGAGGGTAAATGAGGACTTGTGCAATTTCCCATGGCTGATCAATTCATAAACACATAACGAAACCAGGATAAACACAATCAGGCGCAACGAAGATATTTTTAACTGCGATTAAAGGCCATGCAGTGTAACAGATTTTATTCAAATTGCTTATTAAAGCCTATAATTTATTCAAAGCATACATTCAAGTAATGCATATAAAAATTAAAATAGAAGGAGGAGATGTCAAGTTAGACATGCATGCAAGCGTCCTTCAATTCCAACAAGCTCTTAAATATTCCCAGCAATGCTTCAGCATTTAAAATTAACTGAGGTCAGGTCGATCACGAGTTATCATAGTATGTAGTTGTACCAAAACGATACGTTCCCTTTATCTCAATGCTATTATTTAACTCTCTTACGTATAGTTCAGACAATTGAAAACGGCATGAAGCGGCCTGCAGAGTGCTATGTCATGTCATAGCCCTCTTCAGCGCGATAATCAAGTTAAACAACGTGTTTTAAAAAGCGTCGTCCATTTGAACAGTAAAGTCAACGAGATTATTCTCTAGAGCACACAAATCAGCGCGTATGGCATAGGCCAACAAACGAAGTTATAATCACCAGGGACGAAGAAGTATTTCAACAAAGGATAAAGCAATTCGGTCAAAGTGCGGATGTAACCACCGATTCACGTGCAAATTAATTACATTACTACCTAGGCAGCCAGAATAATAAAGTAACTCAAGACCTTCAAATGGTCTTCGAGATTCAGTGTCATCACAGCAACTACATTGGAAATGATGTTATGATAAATTTAATTTACAAAAGCGAAATTTATACATAGAAAGTGATCAAATGCTGCAGACTCAAATTGAGGCACTAGTAGTATTACTTTGTGACCTGTTAGTTTCGTATAAGCTAATGTTTGGCACGTCAGTAAAATGTATTCAATTTAACTCAGTACCCTACAGTATGCAAATAAATGCCATGTGGTAGGGGAATCGTACCCAATCATTTCAGGAGAATACACCTACGTCAGTAGTGACTTAGACATTATTGCTAAATTGAATGTTTACTAAATCTGGACTTTCGCCAGGAAGACTATTCCATCATCTAAATAGCATGCAAAAAGAAGGACCAATAGTAAGCATCCGTCATGGCACGAAGCTTGGCCAAAGGATTTGAGCGATTGTCTAGTACTCCTATAGTGGTCGTTAGGCGTTAAAATATGGGAAACAAGAAGTGAATTACAAGAAATATTAAAACGTTTGAATAACCCCATAGATAACTTTTCAACGTCTGGACCTCAACGTGTCCCAATTTAGAGAGTGGAGCATTTCTGTCACACTCGCAGAATGTTGGCAACTGCCCGTAACAAATCTGGGTGACCTACGCTGGACCATCTCTATATCCTGAATATGATATCTAAACAAATGCCTAACCATCGACTGACAAGTTTGGACGGCCATGATGGAAATGCAATGTTAAAAGCTGATACGCCACTAGGGGGTGCCCAACCGAATTAAGTCTAATTGCAATGGTGATCAAGAGATGAGTTTATCTAGCACGCATTTTGCGTAGCATCCATTATCAATTTCAAATTTTCCATGAATTCTTCCTCGTTTTCCTTCACAACACCCTCGCCATATTACCATAGAATCAGTGTCAGGTACCTATAGTATATTCTCTGGCGCCAATAAACGAGGTCGTTAGTACTAGTTTTCGAACTGGGCTAGGTCTAGGTTTAACCCAGGAAGGAAGGACAAGGTTAAAACTAATTATCAATCGTCCTACACCATGTCTTTAGGTCTTTGCAACGTTTCCGCCCTCTTGAAGGCCTGCCATCTTTTAATTTCCCATTTCAACCCACTGATGGAGTGCAAATATATTTAGGCGGGTCCCGTTCTCTTGAATCTGGGGGGCCATTGATCTCCCACCCTCCGTTAGTGGTAATGCTAGCTGCTAGTGCCCACACGCGATGCAAATCAGATGTCTGATATAAAAGAAACATGTAAACGAGTCGGCATGGAAACTCGGAACACACTTATAATATATTCGCTTGACTGATATGTTTTAAGTAGATTTAAGCACACATCTCGTGATAACTATAAACGCACAACAGGCCAAGGTTCCTCGCCCTGTAAATACTGAATGGTTTATCCTGCTTAAACCACAAACTAAATAGAAAATACAGCACGTGTTAACGTTTATTTTCCTTATCACAGTGGTAATTACCAACAAATGAGTTTCTATTTGTCTTTAATTGGTCCACATCTTGGAGTTGCAGTTGAAACAAAAACATCTCACTTCACAACATTACACCCATGAATGCCAGTGAGTTTAATAATGGAAACTAAGTGATTTTTATTTGTGGTAAATTGTATAAAAATTGGGAAACTAACCCATGAATAAATTTCCTAAAAATGTCTAAGATATTGGTGACACCACTGTAGTTATTTATATTATGCGCCTACCTCGGCTAAAACTCTTTTTGAGTTCACCTATTGAACTCATTAACCTGAGTCCCTTCCAGAACAAGTACATCATTTCTATCTTCAAATCACAGTATATCAGGAATCCAGGATGTTCCAATTGCATTCAATGTAATGTTTTCCAGAACACTTATTTTTGAATAACCCTGCATTTTTATCAACATTATTTCATCACAGCTATAGCATAAAGCTTAATTTCGCTAAAAAATTAATAGTTGCACTGGCATCATAACTATTTTCACATTAATAATGCTTTCAAACATCGTTCAATTAACGAAATAATTAAATGTCCGTAATGTATGTGTATATATGTCCTCTTTAAGCACTATAGCCAAGCTATATAAGCGAAAGCATAAATCACATCAATCTTGTCATCTTAAACAGTTTACCTTTGGCAAACATATTAGCCTAAGAAGCATTTTCAATATAAAGATCAAATTAATTTAAAATCTGAAGACTTGAAGAGAGGGAGACGATGCAACGAGAAGATGACGATGAATACTGATTTCATTTAGTTTTTGATCATTGATTCACTGATGGGTGGCAGACTGGAACTTGCATTTTTGCCATTACCATGGACTGAAGACCTTGTAAAATGCTGCACGAATGGGACTTTATTTTTAGTCTAAGCAGCTTACAAAACGCCTGAACTTTCGTTATTAGATATTATAATCTTTAAACAGGAAGTTTTCAGCGATGAAATCGACCTCATTAAATCTACTTTAAAACTACTTTAAAACTACTTGAACATGATTTCATTCACATATTAGCTTAACGATAATTTCCTGCTTCCTATTGGTACTATTTTTCTTCCCCCTGCAATATGGGATAAAAAAAATGTATCTTAAAAGGCTAGATAGAATAAACTAACTTACAAATATATATATATTAGGGCTAAACACAGAATCCTATTTCCGCGTATTAGTAGGAAAAGAGTAAGGAAAAATAACGCTTCATGTCCCCTAATCCTATTATGCGACAAGCAACATAGGTGTGTATATATAACAGGGCAAGGATTTGATTCGCAACTATAAAACAGTGCCACTTGTGGTCTACTTCACGGTATATCAGGTTATCCAGATGTAAGCCTGGGAAATAAACAGCAACATAAGAAAACAGTAGGTATACATTAGAGAACAAGATTCATTGCCTGAAAGATATTATGGCATTATCATAAAAACATCCTGAAACCCATTCAGACGACAAGAACATTTTTACCTAACCTACTTTTAGGCGGCCAACTTTAAAATTGATTCGCAGTCATAAAACATTTTTAGTCATCCGATAATGCAAAACATGTTGCATCTGCAACGATAAACCTGGCAAAACTGGAAAGTATAAACATGCAGGAATCTTAAGATGGCATCCACCAGCACAAACCCGATATCTCTCAGCCAGGAAGCAACTATAGGGTTAAGATGACTCGAGTGATACCCTCAAAGAGGGATGGAAATTTTTTAATGGAAATGCATGCATAAATAACTTAAGAATTTGCGCAACACACTATCCTAGCATATGGGAGTAAGTGTCACTGGAACATATTAAGTTTTTCATAGAATCCATCCGGCCACACGCAGCCCACAAAACAAGCAACAACTCCTCCGTCTTCTAATCGCACTAACCTCAACTGACCTAAC
Source organism: Julus scandinavius (assembly GCA_034696685.1). Taxonomy (NCBI): domain Eukaryota; kingdom Metazoa; phylum Arthropoda; class Diplopoda; order Julida; family Julidae; genus Julus; species Julus scandinavius. The sequence goes on along the minus strand of JAQGAE010000251.1, from coordinate 29,161 downwards.
CCATTTGAGGCACGCACAGTTTTCGTATGAAATTTGCATAAAAATGAGCATACTACATAATATACAGACCGTCCCAAGAAATGCGTGCTCAACACGTTTTAATACTGCCTCACATGTTTGGAGTTGGCAGCTGTTAATTACCAGACTGACAGCTAGTCACATGCGCATTATGACAAGTGATGATATTTTAATTACCAATAAACTGAAACTGTCCAAAATGAATGGTTAAAGAGAATTTCGGAAAGTACTATCTAAAATCTGTTGTTGACACGGATAGTCGGGAGTCTTTACCATTTAACAACTCACTGAACATTTCCTGGTCTCCAACTTATTTTTAACTTGGGTTTGCCAAATGCAACTATTCCAAAAATATAATCGCATCCTCTGGTTTGGACTGTATATTTCGTCAACCCAAAACAACGGCAACTACAACAAAAAATCATCCAGACAAGTCTGAGGACAAGACGGTTATCTTCAGCAAGCAATAACTACACTTGTCGGGTATGATTGTAAATTTGTTACACAATGTACCAGTTTCATGTAACAGGAAGTCTGGTAGTTCGATCGTTGTCCAGTTATGAATAGATGACAATGTTACACATAACGAAACTATCAAAGAGGCGAGGTTGTCAACGATGTATTGATTCATAAATACATTACGGTACAACAATGGCTAATGCATTACGAAATGACATGGAAATGCTTTAAGCGTTTATTTAGGTGAGACTGGATACGGTTTTAAACACCAATGGACATTCCGAAACATATACTACATGAATGTGCTTGTATACAATATATTATAGTCTGTTATATCTAAAGAACTTCAAGCAATCTGCAAATTCTACTTGGTATTTACAGTGGAATTTTATGATAGTACCACACAGTTGTACACTAGCCCTTTACTTGGAGTGTACGAGTTTTTTTTAAGCACAGATTTAATTAAGATACCAATTTTATTGATAAAAAACCAGTTTTTAAATTCTTTTATATTCGAATATAAAGTGTATTACAAATGGCATAAACAGATCATTGGTTACTGCATGAAACAATAAATACTGTATGCGGTGTTGGGCAGTAATTGAGTACATTGAATGAATTTGAGTAATGAGTAAAAGAATATATACCGAGTACAAAGAGTAACTTGAATACTAAATGTACAAAAGTAATTGAATGGAAATGTATTCACAACGGGTGGTCACAAATATCATTGAGTATTAACGTAATCTGAAATCGAGTACCAATGTAGAATAGCAATAATGAATAGCAATACTTTTAAGTAAGTAATTGAGTAATTTGAGTAACTTGAAATGAGGGTCATCCTTAAACTTAATATACGAATGTATGGCTATCTTAATATTTACATTTCTACTTATAATACTTTTGTTACCGAATATTCTGCTCTTTTCCCCCTTTAATTATTAAGATTTTCATTTATTTTGTGTTCTCATATTCGTTACTATTTTTGTAATTTTAATTAGTACTGCTTGTAATAAAACCTACGGTGTTAAAAATTATTTAAATAGAGTTCCCTGAACAATACTCGCTCACCACTCATATCCATGAGTACAATTTACCCGAGTCTGATTACAATACTATTCATACTATTGGAGTATATGATTCCACTGCAATCGTAATCAGTACTTCTGCACATGAGTACATATTTGTCCAAGTTTGTTTACTCATTTTCTATGACTACTGATTATATGTACTCTATACTTAAACTATAGAGCATGACTCCACTGCAATCGTAAGCAGTACTCCTACTCATGAGTACAATTTGCCCAACTCTGAATGATTACTTTGCATTCATATTTTCAGTCCAAGTATACTATCTTAATTCATATTTTGTCGATTTGGTATGTAATTTGGCTAACGTATTTTCGATAGATGCATCTTGCTAAATAATGCAACCTTATAAAAATCTTTTTTACCATGACCTCATATTCAGCAATTTTAAACTAATCATGCATCACTGCTTCTTCCAAGGCATATTAAAAACCATCATTTGAAACATGCACGAAAAAACATTCGACAGATTTTCATTTGATAAAGTCTTAGACTAGCTTCATGACATCTACGCGGCGAACATAATAAGAGTCGTTTAAAGGGTTACAGTCTGATGCACCTTAAAATGCATCAACTTCTCCTGTGTTTGAAGTGCAGCCTACCCACAATGCATCTTTCCAGTCTTACATTTTAAGCAGCGAAAATGTAGGTTATATACATGTACATAGCCTTGAATAGCCTGCACTTATGAACTAGTATTACACAGGCAAAAGACGCCTTCAAGCTTAGAAACAGAAGAGCAATTTTACTGATTATGGACATGAAACAAAAGCCTCATTCACACGATTGTACAGAATTTTATGCAAATGAAATTTAAGTTTCCTACTCATCTTTCAATTCGAGAACATTTATTATTCATTAGTAATTACAGTATGCACAAATGACACCATTAAGGTTCAATTACATGTCGATTGCGGGGTGTTGAACAATTATCATAAACTTCTTTTTTTTTATTGGAAGGCAATAGATTTTAATCATTTTCCCATTGCCATAAATATTAATTACCATACGGACCACAACAGAGCCGCTTTCCTGCACCCCATGCAATGTACTGTATGGTGCAACTATTATAAGCGTTCATTTGTGTGAGAAGTAGAAATTAAGTGTTTGGTTGAAAGTATTGCTCAGTCCATTAATTATGGAAACAAAATTACAGTTTGCATCCACACACCATTGTCATTGTATACAATGTACAGCTTTCTTTCTCAACCATGAAGAAACTCTTGTTTTTCAAATTTATAGGTTCAAATACGTGACATTTCATCATAAAATGAGCATTATATTATTGATTTTGCTAAGTCAGACGAGAGCCATTGTTATGGAAATAAAGAAAACTGAAAGATTTGTGCCATTCTCGATATCTATTTTCAAACACTTAAAACATAAGAATCATGCTTTATTCTGTCAACAATGAACGTGGATAATAATAATAGTCACTTGTTAACTACCAACATGACGTCATGAAGGCAGCGAAGAGTATCTAAAATTCATATAGTATAGACACCCTAAGAATTGATTGCAGGTTTGTCATCGATGCGTGGACATTTAAGGGGAAGTTCTTTTGACATACACAATGCAGATCAAAATCTTATGTTTCATTATGTCGGGCTATAAAACTTAAAAAGTTCACAATCAGTACACTGCCTTTGGCAAGGTACTTGAATATCACAATGTAATCTCAAGCATGATTTCAAAAATCCGTCTTGAACTGATATCAACTTGTAAATATTTGTAGTCTGATGCGAACAAACACTAGCTATACAATATAACGTATAAACAGCGGTAGTAACCGAAACAAACTGCATACACACTACATGAGCAATTCACAAAATTTGCGGAAATGTGTAAATAGATTACTATGCTCCTGCCGGCTTTTTTGCCAATTTGCTAATTTGCCAATGTGAAATTCTACTGGATCCCTAATAGATTACATTTTCCATCAAGATATACAGGCATTAACTGATGATGTTAATTAAACATGTACATAAATTGCATAACAAGCAAAGTTCACTGACTTCAACTGATCCCATATACTGTTCCTTACATACATACTGTGCTATTTTCACGTATACAAATTAACTTTCAGGTGAAAATATACAATTAAAACAGTACAAATCACATTGATCATATTTGTTGAATTTATGTGAAAACATCACCATTGGTACAGACGGTGATATAAAATGTAGATGTCGTTCAAGTATTATATATTCACCTTTTTACTCAAAAGATTAGAATCTAACAACTCTCATACAAATCTTTCATTTTTTGAAAATTTATCGCCAGAAACTCAATAAATAATACGAAAAAAAGCTGAATTGCGAATTATTGGGGGCGTATTTATCTGTAGGATCATTATGCTCATGTGGGAAGTAGCTGACGTTGAGTTGAACAATGGTTTGAAGGTTTGTTGCGTGGGACATATGAAATCGATCAATTCATTAAATTATCTAGTTTCATGGCTTTATCAGAAAATAGAACTCAACAAGAGCGATGAAAACTACCATGAAATTTGACGTTTCAGAAACAGCGAAATATTGATGATATGCATTAAACTTTGTATATGTCTCATATAATTTTATATAGTTCACATTTATAAGTCAACATTCGGTGAAAACCATTGATAAAATCATGAATTTCGAAGTACATAAAGCGCTCTGAAAAAAAAAATAAAATAAAAAAAAAAAAAATTCATGGAACGTGTTATTATATTATATAACAATGAACCAAACTGCTATATTCAATTCATGTCAGCTGAATTACATCGCTATTACATTTATATTCGAAAAAATGAAAAATAGTTAGAAATTATACGATCTTTTGTTATTGCCGGTCTCGTAAAACTAGCAATAAGATACTTTCCATTTTTGATTTTTAGGGGGGGAAATTGAATATTTGCATTGCCACTCAACAGCCTACTCTATGGTTAAACCACATAATTAATTGTGCACAACTAATTTACGACAAGGACACTCGAAATGGACGCTGACGTTCAAATTTCATTTCGCAATTTACTGGAGATGGTAAAGTTGCAACATGGGTTTCAAAAACAACACTCGAAATGATTCAGAGAGAACCGCCCTAGAACACATTTCAGCGCCCAGGAGCTCAAGTTTGACCATAGTGTTCGGTTACTTACACCCAAGTTGTGTCGCAGATGGGTCAAAAATAGAAAATCTATCGCGACGACCCTCTCTATCTGTCTTTGAGCTCCCCCTTTCTCCCTTGAACATAGTGATTTATATGTACAATATTAATGTTTAAATAGGCGCACAACAAGCCGCAATTGTGTTTATCCAAAGCGCAGCATAGACAGACATTGGAAAAATCCCAGTTTAGTTTATTCTCTCAGATCTCATATCCTGTATGTTTCGAAGACTCGATCCCCTCCACCTTCCCCATCCTCAATCACGTGGGAATATGAGGGAGTGACACGAACATGGAAGCTTCAGGTTCAATACATTGATTTCCATGTTGGGTCCGATCGATATACTATGGTTCCCCCCACCAAGTCTCGATGTGTTCGCATTACAGTTAAACGAGAAGCTAAATTTCACGATCAAAGGACTTCCCGTGCACCAAGGAAGTCCGTAAATAATTACGCGTTTTGCTTCTCTTCGAGTGCCATCAGAGGACCCTTTGCCAAAGTCGAGTTCACGTTCATTAGGAATCACAAGGGTTATACACAGAAATCCATAAAACGAGTCTCGAGTAAACTGCTTCAGCGAAAACGTATATAGTGAACAATTAGTGCAGCGTAGATAAACAACACGTACTTTAGTAAATTTTCTTTGTATTGTTATTGCCGGAGTGTGTGTGGATATAGCACCACTGTTATATAGGGGGAAAGCAGTCAAAGAATCCATTTTAACGCTATATAGGAATGCTTTTTCTAAAAGTCAACCAAGGCGCCATTAAAATACGTAGGACTTCCCCGAAATTCCTTCAAAAATTGCCCTTTTTGAATGGCCCCCAAGACGAATCCCAAGACAGTGTGTCGCTGTCGCATCATATCACATGTTAACAGGTATAAACCTTGTTTAAAATATCGCATGAACTCTTTCCAAACAGCCAGAGATGCAACCATTCAACCAATAGACATACACGTAAATATAACCTTTATCCATTCTTACACGCCGCACAACGTACAAAAAGATGCGTTCATCCGCACAAGACTGCATGAAATACATATTTTAGGAAGCTGCGCGCATCCATATATGGTGCATGAAACGTTAAATCAAATATATATATATATTTTTTTGCTAGTCTCAACAAGATTTCGACCAAAAGAGGCTTCCTGAAACTGCTTTTACTCCTACGAAAGTAGAGATATCAGGTTTTGCCATTTCCGTCGCGAATTTACCATATATGCAACACCGCAACAGCTTCCACTAAAAATATTTGATGCCACATGCAACTCGTATAAAAAAAACCCGTTGAAGCAATGCACAATTGTAGTATAAAGTGCCTTCTCTGTTCCACATTTTTCTTTATTATTCTATATATACCGCCTTTACCTGCGCAAAAACGTTGAGATACTGTGCCCTTATCCACATTTAAGGGATTTTACACCTAGATAATCAGCTTAAACCAGCCTTCTTTTGAACAGGCAACAATGAAGTCAAGGCACATCAAAATATTGCCTGTCGTAGTTGTGCACCATATTTCCAAAACAGGGATTGGATCACACGAGGGCCCTTTTTTTTGTTAGACAATAGAAGTGTATTTGTCGCTAAAATGTGTGTGTTAAACGTACTATGACTTCTAAAATGGAGATTAAAATCCAAGTTTCCAACTTTAGGTCCATTCGTGATTTTTGTTACCTTCTCAAACTTTAAAGCTAAGCCAACCCTCAATAATCTTAAGCTTATTGGAGACCCAAGCCGCTCACTGTCCAAGTGTAGCAAAAATTTCGTTTGAACTTCCTTGACACGACCATATAACAATAAAATATTATTTATTACTTGACTCATCGCATCTTGTACAGCAAAACATTAGCTTGTCACCGTGAAAAAGTTACTCAATCTCTAGCCAAACACATTTTCACGTTTACCTTGAACCAACACTAGAGCTTTGTTTAATTGGAAATGCATAAGGATATTCCTTCAACACGTCGCGTGTTTGCCAAATCTTAGTTGAGCCAGTAGCATTAATTCAGTTCCAGTTGGCTTATAAACATAATGAAATTCAGTCAGGTTTACTTATCCAGTAAGGCTTATCGTCCCACTTTGCTATCAAAAGGAATTTCTTTTAAAGACCCTGATGTAGACCCTATCAGCATTGTTTTTAAGAAAAAAAAGAAAAAAAACTGGATACGATTCGAATAATTCTTGAAAAAAGTTGGAAAGCATGCCAAAGGCTATGTGACGTCAATATGACGCAAAACTTTGACCGACCAAATACAACCAACAATTTATCTGACATTAGAAAGGTGATAAATAGTTTTATTGATTTGTCAAAAAAAGCACGAGGCCATATAAGTTGATTTTAAAAATTGGCACATTTGTCTGTCAAGTAGTGAGTGATTCATAACAAGCAAACATTTAGGTTGAAATTACTTTGGCTAGGCAATTTATAATATGAAAATAAAACTAAAATTTGGAATTATTCAAATTTTATTCCTCTGTAATAATGTGCTACTTTTCAAAGTGTAGCTTTTTCAAGATACAGTTACTCAACACAACAGCATGGCAACAGATTAACTGTTTTAACATTGTTGTATAAACAATGGTTGTCTACAATTTCTGGATGAAAGTTATTTTTGAATTTGTTAATTAGAGGCTAAGCAAAATAGATCTTCGACATTAGGCGTGTCATCATAGGATTACAAACTGCTGCACATGCGAGGACAGAATTTCAAATCCTAATTAGGTCAGCAGGCTCAGATCAACTTTGGTTCGACTCAATTTCGAAAAAAAAATGAGCAGCAACTTAAAACTGTAATTTCACGAATATGAACATGATCACCAACTGATAATGAACCAAAGTCGAGCATCAACTTAATTAGGACATCATTTTTCAAAAACAAACTTAAAAAGCTGACTCAACACTGCTGGAATTCCTCGTTGTGGTAATAAGGGACCTACCATAAAGACGCCCATCAGAATAGTTTTTTGGGTTGCTAACAGGGAAGGAGGATTCTTCCTTATTTAGTCCCAAGGTTAATCACGACCTAATCAACAGGTTAGGGATTGGATCTTGAGCTCAGACTGCTCAGTAGGTATCTACATCAATTGAACTGATCCCAAGAAAGCAAATTCCAAAATTAAACCAGAACGAACTTGAATCTGTAACTCGAAATGAGTCTAGACCGGTCTGCTGTAAGAAGACCCTACCTTTGGAATAACATTCTACTGGATGTATAACCTTAGGGCAATTGTGCCTTGGAAACTTTTTGAACAGCTCCAAAAAATATTTTACACCGCAAAGGCACACGTCCCAAACTGAGTTTGGACCGAACCAAACTCTGACATTACATGAAAGCACGGGTACTGACCTGTAAGTTACTTTGAGTTGATACAATTGCTGCGAGTAGGGCGTGTAGGAGTGTTGAAACCGTGAGCTGGTCGTGGTGGTGGTGGTAGTTTTCCAGGCCGGCCGAACTTCGTCGGTTTTCCCCGGGGGAGAGCTCACCGTAATCCGCTGCTGCTGTTGCTGCACAGTCCGCGGTCCGTTCGAAGTCACTCGGACTTCGTGACGACGAGAAACCATTTCTTTCCGCACCAAAACGGCCTCTTGGTAAACCAGCACACTTTCCTGATCTATTCCAAACATGATTTCGGACGCGAATTCAATTCAGCGAGTGCACCACACAACAAATACAATAAAAAAAAAACCGGAAGAAAATCGGCACGGCTCTAATGTACTCGTATACCGCCGATTGGGGTATCGATCGTCCGCTCACGAACGCGGCATTATTCCGTAAAAGCCGTGGAGAGTAGAGTGGAGGGATTGTGCCTCCTTTGCGACAGAATCGCGTGGAGACTTGAAATTAGCGAAACAATGCCGACCTGAAATTCTGTTTTCCCATCACCTTGCTCGTCGACCCAAAGAAGCACGTCGCTACCACCATCAGCTGTTGCCTGGCCTGAAAAGATGCTCGATGCCAATCTTTGCAACAACCCTCGCGCGTCACAATGCTTGCGCCAGCCGCCTACAGATGGCGGAAGCTTCCATTCCTGGAAGGCGAGTCCATATTCGAATTTCTGACGGGGGTGGAAGCGATAGTGACGTGGGCGTTTTTAGCTGACCACTTCAACGTACAGACATTCTTGCCTGACAGTTCAAACGACAGTGGACTGGCTGTACGTTAAGGCCCACGCAGGGGGTGCTCCCTTGGACATGGGGAGGAGGGCAAGGTGGGGAATAATAAAATTACAAGAAAAATACCCTACCCCCATTTATAATACCATATACTATTATGCAAACACAGTAAGGGGTCATCTCGTTACCAATTTCCCAATATTTTTCCAGATTTTTCTGCTTAACGGAAACTTCCCAACCCCGAAGGCAAATTCCAGCATAAAACTGGTATTTACCACAAATTTAGGCATAACTCGACTTTTGCGAGGTTTTAAAAATGAAAGCACATATGGGAGCGGGGAAACACTTCTTCTGGTGTCCCTTTCACTGACCTTTAAAACTTAATTAAACAGAAAAATTAAAAACTGTATAATACCATCATTAGTGGACGTCTATAATGGCTTTCCCCCTTCCCCCAACTGTCCACATGGTGTCCATATGCCTTGACCACACTACAGTGTACTGCTGTGGATTTACAGTGTATTATAATATCTAACAAAAATCGATTAAGCGTATATGCATGTGGAACTTGTATATGGCACATATATGTATACTTGTGTTTTTGTCCTAAATGATGAAATATCCAAATTCACGAGCATGAAAATATGTATGTAATATACCTACTGTAAATGCATCAGCGAACTAGCTTGGTCAGTAAATTGCAGTACATGTATAGTGAAGTGTAGTTTGAAAATCTGCGGCTTATTTTCTATTTAAATTGTGTTGGTTCAACTTGGATCGGATCAATTTGTACGCAAAAATCCACTGCTAAGCCATTCATAAAACACCTGCACCAATTTTGCCAGTGTTTAACCCCGTTCATCCTTTCATGCTTGTTAAGAACTCCAAATAGTTCAATTTGTTACAGTAACTAACAATTGAATTTCAAGCTTGAAATCTATATTCATTCTTAGATTCAAGATGCTAAAATATGGATGAAAACCTTCTTAAACTTGAGATATTCCGATTATCCACAATTGATGATTTCGGAATTGAACCGATTAAAGATACCAAGCTAACATAATTAATGATCTAATTTTATACAAAGACTATCTCTACAGACTGCATGCACATTATGTGAAATAGATTAGAATATTGCAATTAAAATTGATTTCGAGGCGATTTCAAGCTTAGCTTACCACTATAATATTATACTAATGACCAATTTCTAATAATTTCCTGAATGAATGGAACAGTTCAAAGCAAGCATTTATGTCTTACTTTAGCTATCAAATCTACAATTAGCGAACACTCTAAAACACGCCACTTGTTTAACTTAAGACAATTTCTAATAATGAGACTTATTTGCCTTTCATAATCTAAATATTAGTTTGATTTTAGAATTTTTTGCAACATGATAATATTCTTATGCTTGATTAGCTTCACTGTATAATGTATCTGGAGCAAATGGTGAGTATATTGTTTACCATGCAGACAGAGTGCGATGTGTTGGGCTGATTTAAGTGCCCTCAACCCAGGGCTCCAACCTAGCGCCATTATAAGTAACAAAAAGCAAAATAAAAACATGTAATAAATTATACATAAACTGATTTTAGGTCACAGTAGCAACGTTAGAGTGGGTCATGCTTTTTTTAACTAGAGCATTTTAGCTGGGACATTTTGAAGACAAAGAAATTTCATTTATATCAGAGGACATTAATCTCGACACGGCTGTCCTTTTTTAACAAAAAAACAAACAAAAAACAATGGGGATATCAGAAAGATGGCGGTGAACGGGAAGCAAGCACAATATTATGACAGTTTTTTATGTGCACTCTTTATGTCCAAGAAAAGACGTTAAATGTTTTTAAACTAATAAATCTTTTGAAAAGATGTTAGATGCTTGGAAACTATTAAATCTTTTGTATGCATATTTGAAAATAACTCATTTTATAGAAAGCTGGTTGACATTAACTTGACAATGGTGAAAAAACTATGTAAAACGCCTTCCTATTTATCACTGCACAGCAACATCAAACAGGTCTTGAGACATTATTATTAAAGAAGGAAACAATGATTGCTTGAGCTTACAGTTGCATAGAATCAATGGTAGGTGGCATTTGAGTTTATTTGTGTATCAACCACACTAGACAATCGACCATGACCAAGTTGTCCACCTTGCCTTGGTAATTAAGAAGACTGCCTTGCCTAAAGGTACATTAAAGTCACGATTCCCAGTAGGATGAACTGCGCCTGTGCAGAATTAACATTTAAACAATTGGTACCACGTACAAAGGCCTACAGGCATTGTTTAATACAACGTCTACTTTGTCAGCATTCTTAAGTACCGTGATGGACTCTGCAATTGGCACTGGTCTGGGCAATTGCAAAAAAATGGACGCCGTTTAGACTAACCAACAGGCTCGGTCAGCCAGTTTATCACCACGCAAGACGCCATTGCCATATATTTATAATCACATTGTTTTCAGGCGCTGCCATATAGGGTTATCTATTCCGGTGAATTCATTATTGCTGTTTTATGACGCCAAAAGACCTGCTTAGGTCCATACACGATGGAGAGACTTCTCTGTTGGGTTCAAGATGTCACGTGCAAAGGATCATCTCAATGGCTGGCTATATATAGTGCCAGTTTACCATCTACATACATGTACGCACTGATTGTGTCACCTAAGCATCACTAGCAAATTTTTAAATATCAATATACAGTCAAAACCGCTTAATTGCACATTTTCTCCATGCCCTGAACTTTTACCCTATGTTTTGTACATGATGTAAAACCGGATAATTGCACAAAGCAAATAAATGCACATATTTTGCAAGCGCCATGGGCAACTTTTGCATGGAATTGTGACCGGATATTTTCACATTGAGATGGAACAATCCAACATGGGTCATGTATGAAATACTAGTATATTAGACACATATATTATTACACGTATGACCCATCATTGGCGAAATATGGCCCATACATGGCTATTCATAGCTAGTATTTGGCTCACACATGTATGTTAAGTGGATATATCAATGTTTCTCATAGCTAATCTAGCATTTTGAAGGATTTTAGCACACACAAAAAATGAGCCAGGATTATTGTATTTAATCAAAACTCGGCTAATTGCATATAATTTTTTTGCTTGTCAGGTCGCTGTGCAATTAAGGGGGTTCGACTGCAGTACTACAATTTCAACACTTTATCTGAAAAAAATGTAGCTGTTAAAACGATTTTACACGTTTTGTTTCACTGCAAATATTTGTAGTTTTAGTAGAGATTTTTCAATGTGATGTCAGACCACTGTGATTTCGTGTCGACCAGAAAAGAACACAGTATGCACATATAGCCACTATGTGCAGAGCCAACATGGACAAGAACACTGTCCATCGATCTGTTGTTAGATGAGCAGTTAGCCAGAAAATGACAACTGCCTAATTGCACAAAAAGACAATTAAGAATCAACCATCAACAAAATGGTTGAATCAACACTCACTGCATTTGTGAGATATCAGACGTATATATGGCTGCAGTACTCTATATATGCACTACATGTGGAACAGTGAAACGACCAAGGCCGACCAAGTATAGCAACATAAATCGTGGCTAACCACATTCAATTCCAAAGCAGTGAACCCAATCAAGATAGCTAAATTGAAACGTGCACCGGATCGTCCCCAGCTGCTATTGAATAACCTTTGGCTGAGTGCCACAGTTAGATGGATCACGATCTGGTATATTTAATGTTTCCAACCTGCAAAATAACAATGCCTCAAGATAGAAGACAGCGCATGGCCATGCATGTTTATGCTCTCCTTCCTCGAAATGTTATTTCCAAAACAGTGTCTGTTTTGAATCTACTCTTTCTGTGTGTGCTCTGTTCGATGCCGTAAAAAGAAGGATTCTCATTACAAAATCCTATACCTCGTGCATGGTACGTGCAGGCAATGCTTTTCAAAACCTTTGACCTTTTACAGTATTTTCTAGAAACAAAAACAACACTATTCCCAGTGTACAACTCCTTTCAGCAACTTCCTTTCTAGTTATGTGTCACACAAACAATTTGCATATTCACCATGTTGTCACAGTAGGTAAAGTTATCGAGGCGCAAGCCACAAAGGTAACAAAGGCGCTTTTATGATATTAATGTATTCGATACCATTCAACACCCAGTGTCTACAAAAAAAGTCTTGTAAATTTGAGTTTTATAAGAAAACAAGAAATACCTGCAAAGTCTCACCAAGAGACGAGTGTCAGACGAAAATGCTGTCAGCAATTCAAGCATCATAAATTTTTATATCTTATGGCATTTCTTTGGCAAGGCAATCTTTAAAACTGACAACGTGACAATGGTGCTTTATCATCTAACTGGAAATGACTAAGGCTGTCATCTTTTTTCCCTCTTTAAATCATGTGATGGTTAATGTATATCAAGGCATTATTTGGTCAGGGGTCAGTAATCAAACAATGTCGTCTAATCTCCCTAAACAGAAACCTCATTGCTCAACGGCTCACATCTCAAATGTCAAGGCGTTCATAAATAGACAACTCACTGGCTTATGGAATAAACAAGATATTTAGTACGGCACAATCAATGATTTGGTAAAGTTTAGTATAATGAATCAAATAAGGGTCCATTTACACGTCAGTTCTGTATCCCCACTCTCCGTTCAGTGTTAAAATGGATGGAAAAGCAAAAGGCAGAATGCCGGATGTGTGTAAATGCTTCAACTGAATTCTATGAAAAAGCCAATAGGAAAGGGAACGAAAAGCCTCGTGTTAATAGACCTTAAACGTGAAGTTGGATAGCCAATTTTCTTTTAATCATAGAAAAGAGTAAGTGTCGTTCATTAAGAATTAGCAATTTGCAGAACAAAAGAATACAAAACGTTAATGAATTCTTTGCTTTACCCATTATAAAGACTCATTTGTCATGTACAGAACAGAAGTTATGAAAACGCACACCGGATTCAGAAATCTGTAATAATGATTCAGCCAATACTGTATGTATCATCCAAACATCAAAAAGATACATTTTTAATTGCAATTCCAAAACAATTAGTGGTTTGGCAAGAAAAAAAGAAAAACACGAGTTCCATGCCTGATGCACTTAACGATCTTATGCACTGATCTAATTTTAATAGTTCGAACTAAAGAGGAAATACGGAAAAGACGGCCAATGAATTGCAAAACTGCACAAGTTCCTATCTGTCCATGTGGATGGCGTCAAGTGGCGCCATCTGTCTAATGCCATCAGTTTAACGCATTTACCTCAACTACGAATAGATTTCACTGTCACGGTCATAGGCAAACATTCTCGCTCTTTCAGGCCTTCAGAAATCGATTTAAGAGAAATTTGGAGAAATTGAATTTCTTATCGAAAACTGTTTTGAAGAAAAAATGTGGGGGGAGATTCGTATGCCGTGCACGTGCGTATCGATTGTTATTGTAGACCCATCGTCTATCGAGGGAATTCTTTTACCATATAAAATTGCCGTCAAAATATTGCACATTGGCACCTATACTGCACAGCCAAGCAAGTCCTTACTTCAATATGGTCCGCCAATAAAATTCTGCATTAAATTTATTACAAAATCGGGCGCCATATATTAAAGCAGAAATTGTTACTCGATTCTGAGAATTCCTACAAAGAAAGTGCATCGCATAAAAATGCGCCACATTAACCTAACTTTTTTTGAAGAAAATATCTTAAGAATTGCACGTAGCATTTTTCATTATTCCTATGACCCGTTAACGGTTATGCGCCAGTGACCTAAAACGAATCATTTTTTTTTCTTTGCCCGATTGCAGAAAAATATGTCACATTTATTCCACTCGCACAGCGACTAACAAACAAACTCAGGTAACAACTTGTATTATTAAACTCACCGCTTCACATTTACATGTCAGCAGTGCAGAGGATAAAGAGAAATGCAGATTTTCATGCAATTTGGATTTTTCGCATGGCCAATTTGCAAACTAAACTTCTGAAGCGTCTGAAACTTCTAAGCATTTGAAAGAAAAATCAGATTTAAGCTTCCAAAACTAGCCTTGGGAAATGTTGCAGAAAAATAAAATACTGAGCTCATGTGCAATTTCTTTGCATTACAAAATAATAATCCGGATTTTGCGTTTCTGTAGCTTCAACATGAAAATAACATCCATTCCTCATTAATTTATAATGAATATATGCAATAGGGGATGTGTTTTCTACATGGTTCCATCGATGGCTACCAAGGAAGGACATGGCGGTGTCATGGCTTTGACCCTTATTTAAATTTTGAAAACTATATTAGAAGATACATTATATAGCCCTAATGCAGAATGGACAACAAACAATCTTAGCATATTTTGTTTTAGACATGCATAATGATCCCTTTCCAAAATCCCAACGCCAGCTGTAATTAATTATACGAAACACGAACAGTACACTTCAACAAAGTGACATCTTGACAAGCAATTTTGATATGCAACGGTAATGGATATAAACAGGTTTCAAGTTACCAGTGCCAACTATGTCGCATTCTGTGCAAATGCTATCACACCAGATTTGTAACCCCGAGTTTAAGTTGTTATGACCAGGGCAACAGAGAGATTTCAGGCAAAATTATTTTAGCTCTAAAGTCAAACCATTTGTTGTGGGGATATAATTTACCTTGGTCATAACATCTTAAACTTACTCTTAAGGGTATTACACTTACACAATTTACATGTGTATGAGATTTTGATGTCAGATCTATTACATAGTTTTTCAAACAATGAATTCGGATGGATTTTTAGCAATTTGTTATCCTTAGTCCCTCGCTGGAAATCGTATATGCATTTTAAAAGCAAGAATTTAAACATGAGTATTAAAGTTATCTGATATGACAACCTTGAGAAAGTGATTTTAAGGGAATTTCCCAGTTTAGTATTTAAAGGTTTTCAGTGTTTTACAAACGAATGGAAATTTAAGTATTGACGCATTACTAAACGATGGTTAATCCCACAAAAAATGTTATCTCTAGCTTAATAGCAAGGGTTTAAATCAAAAGGCCAGAGTAACTATAATTGAAGTAAAAAATGTACTCAATAGATATGAGTACAAAAGTAATTGAATGCAACTGTACTCAAATGCACTTGATGACATAAATGTACTCACAATGGGTGATTACAAATGTCCTTGAGTATTAACGTAATCTGAAATTATGAGTATCAAAGTAATCGAGTATGAATAGAAATAATTTTAAGTCAATAATTGAGTACATTGAATACATTTGAGTAACGAAAACGAGTAACTTAACACGAGGGTTATCCTAAAGGCTAATGCATTCTAATTTCCATTGTTAATGGATGCACTGGTATATCCTTCTTTAATTATTAACATTTTGTTCACGTGGTCACGTCTTTAATTTTAATTGAGTTCCGATACTTTTGTAATCCGCCATACTCATATCCACGAGTACAATTTGCCCAAATCTGATTCGTATGATTCCAATGTGGTCGTAATCAGTACTATTGCTCATGAGTATCATTTACCCAAGTTGGATTACTCAATTCATGTGACTACTAATTGCATGTGCTCTATTGTCTACTCATAATATGGAGTATTATGATTCCACAGCAATCGTAATCAGTATTCCTACTCATGAGTACAATTTTCCCAAGTCCGATTCTTAATAGGCAAGACTATTGTATTCAAAACCAAGTTTTACTTATTTAATTTACGAAATGTGAGCAAAGTTGTGTGCCATGAAAATTTTAGAGTCATTTTGTGTGCCGTGAGTTGAAAAAGGCTGAAAAATACTTGGCCATTACAACCAAATACCCTTTCCTAAGCTAAAGCTTCCCGCTTACGTAAACACAAGGAGGAGGATGATAAAGATCCATATTCCCATAAATTATTTGAGGGAGCTCCAGTTACACGACCAACATGTTATTACATGTATCCAGGGTCCACGTGTCCTCCCTTATTTTAGCAATGAGTTTACCCCAGGTAAACAGCGCCATATCCCCCAGCAACTCGATTATTATGACTGAACAGTAAATGTGTCCCTGTCATATCCTTAGGGGAATTTTTTTTTGTGTTACCAAGATCAGATCGGCTCGATAAGTAGGATATGCATTGGATGAAAGATGGGTGGCTTTCAGTGGGCGACTGGAAAACATTTCCCCCAAAACTAAGACTCCATTAATTCGAATTCACAAATTCATACTGCACATTTTCGGAACACGGGGTTGACTCTCTCTCCCTTTATCCATTTGCCAATCCCCATTCTCTGCTTCCCGGTGGTCTTCAACGGGGATGCTAAGCCGCTTTTAGTGCATGCAAGCTGGGAGGCTGATGTCGCCATGGCAACGCCGTGGAAGGGAGATGAGAACGGGATAAGGGAGATCTTTACAATGTATCACATGTCAATGCAAATCTGCTTCCCTCCGCCAAATACATTTCTCCATTTCAATGCATTGCCTCGAATCCGCTAAGTCAACAGCTCTTCGAGTTTTATTACTTGGAATAATAATGGCGGACGCGGCATCCGCCTTATATAAGCAAGCGCAATAAATTAATATATGCGCATGCTTAACTTACTTCCAATATTTTGGCACGGTCTTCCGAGAGATTGAAAATGTTCAAGACTCAGAATAGATCTGATAGACGCATGCATGCAGTGTGCTGCGGTATTCCGAACATTTATATTAATTTTTGTGTTGGTACATCCCCACTGAGCCATTTTGCCAAGAGGGCTGCAGATTAGGCACAACCCGAATGTTAAGAGTGCCGGTTGCATGTGGAATAAAAATTGATTTTTAAAACGTTGCAAGAGGCAAGTTTATGCATATTTTTCGTGCTTGCCTAATATAAATTATATAATATGCACTGCACAAGAATATTGTTACTTTAAACAAATAAGAGAAAATGCTAAATAAAACAGGTCCAGTTATGCAGCATTAAAGACCGTATGAAGTAGAAATAAATTATCAAATTATTATAAAAATTAAAAATTATATATAATATACTAATGACGTATATGTATATTTTTAACGTGGTGCATGTTGGAAATGCCATGCCACCATTCGCCACCAGAGGGTGTTGAATCGGAATTACACTAAGGGGCTATTAAAAAAAAAGTCCACACGGTGTCCATTTTAGCCCAGACCCCCCACTCCTCCTCTCTTTTTTGTATAAGTGCTCGTCCTATAAATTTACATGCACCCGTCTCGCTGCCAATTCCACGATATTTTTCTGAAATTTCCTAACTTCGAAGGAAAATTCCAGCATAAAATTGGGGTTTAGCACAAATTTAGGCATAATTCCCGACTTTCCCGAGATTTTAAAGATTAAAGTACATTTGGGATTGGGGAGACATTTCTTCTGGTGTCCCTTTACCCTTTCACAGACTTTTTAAAACTTAATTAAACAGAAAAACCAAAAACTGAAAAATATCATCATTAGTGGGCGTTCATTATGAATTCTCCCTCCCTCCGCCCTGTCCACTGGTGTCTACATGCCAGCAACCCCACACCTCTTGAGGACGTCCTTTTTGAATGACCCCTAATTTGTATAAGCAGTGTTTTATTTGCTGATATTCTTAAGCTGTGAAAACTAATAATACTTTATTCCATCAGGAGCTGTGATTTTTGTAAAATATACAGCATGCAGTATTCGCTTAACGACCACCTTAAATGGCCACCATTATTTATATTTGTCTTTGTGAGAAAAAATTACATTAAAAATTTACCTAAAACTTTCGACGTTTCAATATGTCAATATCAACATGATCACGTCTTAAGTTAGAGTGCATTTGCATGACAACGAACAACGTTGATTAGACAATCTATAGATTGAAACTTTTAGACATATAAGTGTGCTGCTGCCAATGTGCATACAAAGTAACCTAAGCCATATGCAGCAATGTATGCAATATTAGATAGTCCCAGGATTAACAGAAATCCTAGGTAAAGTTCAAATTGCTCTATGGAGACAATAACCATAAAACGTATACACTTTGCCTAGAACTAAGCAAAATTTATCTTCCGTAAAAATGGCATACATGTGCACTGACTGAATTTCGTAATTTGACAATGCACATGGAGCAAACGTACAAATGAATGTTACCTTCATGCATAGTTTGACGAGCTTTATGCAGTCTATTATGAAAATCGCAATATTTTGGAACCATTAAAATGCAATAAAACGTGGTCCACTTAGATAAAACTAAGTGGTGGATAAAGAAAGTTCATTGGCAGTATACTTATCCAAGGCACTTAAAGTGCCCTCACTCATTAATGCCTTATTCAATTTATTACTCTAATCACGATCAATCATTTATTTAAGCCGTCACCAATGATGAGAGAAAATTGATTACTTTAAGTCTAAAGATTACCCTTCGAAATAAAGTATATGCAAAAATCATATTGCTACGACATGGATGTAGTATATTTACTGAATCAATCAGTAAGTGGAGCTTGTAAAAGGGTAAAAACTTTACCTTTTATATGCAAATTGTAAATATACAGTGGAAAGTATATCAGACTTGTTCATCGGAGAGCAGATTATCATTTTAATTAAAAGTTGAGTTTTCTTAAAATTCAGTCTCGACAACTTTGGCGCTATTTTTTGTGCCATGAGTTGCAAAAATGTTGTAAAAACTAGTCTAGAGATAGTACTACATTATTATAATCCGGTTAGTATAAGCATAGGCACCTAATTATAGAGAATATTTAGATAATAGAATTAAGTCATTAAATGTCTACTGTATTAATTGTTAATAAAACAGACACAATTTGAATTTTGAAATATTTCAGACACATGGGGATAAAATATTGCTTAAAATATTATGCATCTCAATTAATGATATATAATCAACCGTTAAACGTGTAACAATCAAATGTACAGGGTGGATCAAACGTCACACCCACCACACCTTTTTTCCCCTTAAATATTACAGTTATGAACATTCTGCTAATGTGGCTAAACAGGAGGAAGTCATGTGAGCTCTGGCCACTCATGTTGTTAGATTTTAACTACGACAGAAATCCACATAATAACTTGTGAACTAACACTTAGGATAGAATGCCAAATCAGGAAAAGTGGGATAATGGTCTTTTTGTATGAAATCAACTGTTTTCGACTTCATTGGCAATTATTTAAAGTTGCTACAATGCTTTTAGGAATTGAGGGAAAGTTTAAATAACTACCAATGAAGACAAAGCAGTTGATTTAATACAAACAGCCCATTCTCTTCATTTTCCTGATTTGACGTTTTGTCCTAGTGTTACGAGTTATTATGTGGATTTTTGTGAACAAATGGTCGTAGTTAAAATCAAACAACATGAGTGGACAGAGCACATACGACTTCCCATTTACAGCATTAACAGAAAGTTCATAACTATACAAAAGTGGGGTGGCTGCGACTTTTGGTTCACCCTATATATATATACATTTTTAAATGGGAAAGTTTATATAATGAACTCTCCATATATGCAAGTTATGTAGGTAGTATAGCCATGATTTTGTCCATCAGCAAGATTGAATCCCGAAAACGACTTTAAATTGTACATTCAATGAAATAAAAAGAAACAATCCGTTTTTACTCTTCAGGCCTCTGATCTATTTTTTTCCAACAAATGCCCGACCTTTAATAAAAGGTACCAACAACTGATACACTCGAGGTCGAGCTAGTTCGACCAAAACAAAAATTGAAGAACAATGAAAAACCTGCTGACCCGTGGTGTTATATTCAATGCATTCAATGCTTTGCTTTATTCTTCAAATGTTTTTGTCCATTTTAATGTTTTTTAAAAGCAGAAGGCAAGTTATATAAAACGACACAGATTTTCTTTTATACAATAATTACGTTTCATCATGCTTTAACAAAGAGAAACATTACAAGAATTTATTTGAAAATCGGTGCCTTATATGGCATGCAAATTAGCATGCTTACGCTCGTGTGCCGACTAATTAAATTATGTAACTGAAAATTGGGTTAAATTAGAGCAATTCTGGTAATTATCATAATTTTGCCAGTTATATAACATTTTCGAATTCAACGGAGAAATCGTATGGTATGGTAGTTTTGTGCAGAACATCATTAGATCAGGTAATAAAATTGGATGCAATGTATCATATTCCTCAATATGTAATTAGAAGTGCTTGTTAGATTGGGAAAGGTAGTCAGTCACAGCTGAAAATAACCAGAATAAAGTTGTTACATTTGTATGCAGCTAGACTTCATTATGTTTAAAAAATGCTTTCAAATTTGTTGTCTCATGAAAATAACGGTAAAATGCAAGATGATAGCAAATAAATAAATAAATAATAGCAAATAAAAATGGAGAAGTAAATATCACGACCAAACAACATCTGAATTTTACAAAAGCTAAACCAGTACAGTATGCTCTGGAAATTTAACAATTCATCTTTGCAGTCAATGAAACGGTCAATGAAATCCCTAATAGCAAATAAAAAAGGAGAAGTAAATATCACGACTAAACAACATCTGACTCTTATAAAAGCTAAACCAGTACAGTATGCTCTGAAAATTTAACAATTCATCTTTACTTTTAAAGTAAAAGCAAATATAATTTAATTGCATATACACTATACATGACATCTCATCCCAGAAGGCGAATGTTTGGGTCATCTTTAAGAAGGAATGACTTGATAACGTTGACAAACTTAGCAAAGTGGTGAGTAGAAAACGAGAATATCTTCGATTCATGTACATGCATTCATGTTTGTTTGCATTTGAAAAACGCATCCATGTCTGATATATGATTTGTAGATTTATTTTGAAGCCAACAGTGTTGTGTAATGAGCAATTTCGTCGCAATATTTACACAAGAGTAATTATTCCCTATTCTGAAAATCTTAAGAAATGTATCAGTGAATGTGTATTAATAAAATTTTTTCATTTTTTTAAGACTTTTGCGCTTATTGTTTTTATGTTGAGCTCCAGTATATTTCAATGGTATGCATGGTAGTTATTCCGTACTTTTTTTACGCTCTAGCTAATATAAAATTACTATATTTCGAAGGGGGAAATGATAAAGATAAATAAGCAAAAATTATCAATCTTTATTTTTTGCTTACAAAATTTCACAAACGCGAACTGACATAATACATCTAGTTCGAAAGTATCAAGAGATGGACTAGTACAGTAAGCGATCCGTTTCTTATTTTACGCTCTATCGAATGAAAACAACACCGTGAGAGGTATGATGCACGATCCGTTGGTCAAAACATTTATTTTCGGTGTTTCGCATTAAAAATGCAGTAATTCCATTAATAAACTGAGAACGAATCTCCATAGTCATGTAAGCTGAAAGCTTATGAATTGATAGCCACGGTTAAACCATTCAAATCGCACCAGGAAAGTGGTCAATACATCATTTTTAGCTAAAAACCTTCAAAAATTTTCGTTTAAGAGTTTTATTGACATGGCCAACAGTTAGGTTTCCTCTCTTCCTCCATGTTCCACAATCACTACATCATTGCAGCAAGCAATGCGAATTTCATCTATGGAAGTCCGTTATAAAGAGGGGGAAGATAAATCGGTGTTCATGCATGTTCAACAGCTTTTTCAGCTTCTTTAGCAGGTTCTTGCGCCGCTCTTGACTTTTTGAACGGTACTGCACGTAACACTAACGCCCAGCAAGACAAATGACTCTCGATAAAAGCTAACAGGCTTCTGAAACACACGCTCTAACGCCGTCTTCTCCTTCATTTCACCATAGAAACGAGGCACAGACGGCGACGAGTGCAGAAATTGAGCTTATTCTCGCACGATATTTTCTTAATGTGGCAACATTTCGTTTCTGGGTTCATAAACGTGTGAAAAACGAGGTAAGCCAATAGCTAATTGCGCATCCCGGCATCACTTAGCGCAAACGCTTGGAAAATTCTCTGGAGGTATCTTCAAAACCGAGTGATGCATTTCATCAATAACGAAAGATTACAACAACAACAACAAACACGTGTAGGTCTTGATACGCCATGGTAAAAGCAACACTCAGAAGAAAAAAAAAGAAAAAAAACACCAACAGCAACAACGGCACTTCAAATCCACCACCTAATGTTCTTATTTGCAACGGTTCGCCACATTAGATGGTACAAAGATTTAGCAAAACTATTATTTTTTTTTGTATGTGTGGTAAAACACCAGTGCATACCGACCCGACCTGAATTCTATCTAATAAAACGCTGATGATCACACGAACCAACGTTTTGTAAACTCAACGAACGACTCGAGCACATCTGTATAAAAAATCTAAATGAACTAATTACGTAATCTAAAAGCATGCAACGAAACTAATAACAATAAATTAAATTGCGGAAGAAATGTACAGTTTTAAAGTAAAAAAAAGACATCTCTTCAATTTCCATTCCCCTGCAGGTAAAAAGCATCTCCTATCTCGATTTAAGTAAAGCAGTAGAAAACTTCTACTCGAATTTAACGAGGGTATTTGAAAAAACAGTAGAAACCATATACAGGGTGACCACAAAAACGGAGGTACATTTTACATAAATTCGTAAGTTTTTTGATTTTTAATCAAAGTAAATCCAATTTTGCACAAATGTACTTCCATCTGGGGGAATTTGCTGCAAAAAGTGTACTGAACAAAGATTCGTGATGTCAAAAGACGCCGAATTCTGGCAGCTTGGGATAAAATTGATCAAACAGTAATCGACTCGTCAATTGCATGCCCAACTAGAGAGTACTTTGCGTACAAATTGAAATAGCTGTTTTGTTCCTATACGTTTGTTGTCTATATTTGTGCAAATTGGATTTACTTAGATTAAAAACAAAAAAGTTGCGAATTTATGAAAAAATATCCTCTTTTTGTGGCCACCCTGTACATGCTGTTCTGCACAACATTAAACATAATCTTGCGCAACGTTCTCCAAGGCCTACGAATTAAGTTCGAATGATTTATAACGTTGATGTATCATTATAAATTTCCCATAAAAATCTAAACTTGTCATTGAAAAAGGATCATTAAAAAATAATAAACACCCTAAGGAAGATGACTTGAAAAGGATGGTGAATGATCACGGCATGATAGTTCTGCCCACATACGCAGCACACAGCTTGAAAATCCAAGGCTTCGTCCATAAAACCGTATATTGTGTCAATAGATACAGGGGGTGTCTGCAGTCATAAATAATACCAATATTAATTTGTTTCGTGTGTAGTTTTTGATCATCCAGTTTCAGCGCTATACCTTACTATTATTAATATTAATGCTTCAATAACAGAGAAAGCACATTAGAGCAGCCTGCACGGTTTCCGTTATAAAATATCGAATTTGTCATTATGAGGAGCCATCCGCGAAAACATTATAAAGTAATATCGAAGACGTGAATTTATTTAGCTTAAAATTTAGGAGACATTGTTTTGTGTTTCTGTAGAGAAAACACGTACTAAATTAGGGGAAAACGAGGAAAACGATAAGGAAGTGTAACCTATATATTCCATAATGGCTTCCATACTAAGATAGTGCTTAAGAAAAGCTAGATATATGTGAAGTATATAATTTATTTGTTTTGAAAATCACGTTTAAAAAACTGCACATGTTCCATCTATTGACTCGTACATGGTTCCCACATTTTTTTGAGAATGAAATCCCCGACTTTACAGGTTTTTTCCAGGAAATTTTCCAAGTGAATCTTTCCATGACTATAAAATACTAACACTGTTTTTACTGGTCAAATTTGAGATATTTATTTCTAGTAAAATGGTAACAAAATTTGAACTCCAATAAAAACTAAGTACTTATGCACTGTGGGATTCAGCAGTAATAAGTGGTTGCTTCCTTCATGTTTTTTCCTGGAAACTGAGGCTTTGTTAATTGAAAATCCAA
Organism: Julus scandinavius; assembly: GCA_034696685.1. Taxonomy (NCBI): domain Eukaryota; kingdom Metazoa; phylum Arthropoda; class Diplopoda; order Julida; family Julidae; genus Julus; species Julus scandinavius. The sequence goes on along the minus strand of JAQGAE010000251.1, from coordinate 4,503 downwards.
ATTCAACCATAGCATTTCAATGTAAAAGTTCAAAATCTGTGATACAAGGTTCCAAAGTTTAGAAAAATCATTGGAAGCATGTTTTCCAATCATGGCTTAACAAATTTATGGCATATTCTTGGTCAAAAATATTTCAGGAGCAATTTGAAAAGCCTCTTCCAAGACTTTCCCAAATTCCCTGACATTTCAGATTTTTCCAGGTTGTGGAAACCCTATCCTAACTATCACAACCTCTGAAATACTACACATATGTTTGAACCACATTTAAAATATGCAGAACATGCAGTCGCTTCAACAACACATAATTAAATGAAGATGTAAGATCGAGTTCTTAGTGCACTTGCCACATCGTATTAATTTTGAACAGGCTTGTGGAAATATTCAAATGTAAAAATTATCAAGTTCACATCAACTTTATTAAAAGTATTCATTATTAATAGTGTGTACACTTTGCCTCAGGACAGAATTTATTATTCCTATATTTCTGTTAGATCAACGTGACCTTAAAAAAACAACTAGGTTTTTTTAAAACGGGGGCGATATAATTATACACACAAGCAACTTGAAATGTACCGATATAATAAAATAAAAAAATCTTCAAGGCATGTCATTATTAATATATTAGCCAGAGGCCACATTATATTTTCAAATTTGCAGCCAGCACGAAATCGATTAAGTGTACGTTTTCATATAAAACACAACACGACATGCGCGCATTTTAAAATGAAGCGATCGAGGACATTTCTTACTACTTTTTTTTTAGCGTAAAATTAAGCTTATCATAAGGGTGTAGTCTACATTTAAAAAAAAAAAAAATTTTAGTTAAATATACCAGAGGCAATTTTTAATTTTCGTTCACTGCTCATTAATTCGTGCAGGAATCCCCTTCCGTCAAACCCAGTAGCAATAAAGTTTATCAAACTTTTATGGCAAATGAGTTCTTGCCAACAACAATAACTTCAATGAATAAAAGCTTTTATAATTTGGGAAACCCCACAGTGATGCCAACTTATATGAATCTTTGCATGCATACACTTTATCCAGGATGAACCCAGAGGCAGTGTAACCTACAAATATGTTAAATTACCTAAAAAATTCACTATACATACTGGACGACGATATTACACATCAATTCTACATCAAAACATTCCAACTGTAATAAGTTGTAGTAAGAATATAATAATTGTATCCTTGCTACATTCACAATTATAGACTCCTCCAATTTACAGTAGTATTATATTAATTTCCAAACTTTACATCATTTCATCTAGGAAGATGCATCGATTTAATATGAAAAGAGGAATGATAAATAAATAAAAAAGTATCACTGATAAAATCTTTATCTACACTATTTTATACGGCTGTATAGATTTACAATTGTACTAACTGTGCCATAATGTTTCAAAAGGGAAATGTGGAAGAGGGAGCCTTTTAATTAGAAAAATAATGGTTATGTTAACGATCATTTTCTATTGCTCCCACTGCTGTCGAAAAACCCTTTCTGACTCTGCCATTTCATCAACATTTTCAACGTTATTGCATGCAACTGTATTTAAATAATTTAGGACGAAATATTCAGACATGCCTTATTCTGCATTCGAGTATGTACTAACTTTCAGACAGTGGTATAGGAAAACACTTTGCCATATTTATTTATTTTATTTATTTATTCAATTATATAACATATTTGATTATTTCCCCAAACAATTTTTGTCTACATGACTACAAATTCTACATAAAATGCACTTGAAGCACGAGAAATTTTTACCATCCATTAGAATCATATCACACGTGCATCTTTAATTGTGGCTGATACCATAGGAATTGAGAAATCGATACAGTGAAAGGAGAGGGGAGAAAAAAAATCGTCCTAATTTTTTGAATGGAAATATTCACTCCACCCATGCCTGAAGTTGGAAATGTAGAATGGACTACCCTTGTATCTCGAAATTGGGTGACGCCATACAGCTTAATCGTGTCTTACACAGTTATTGGGATTATATAATAGTGCTAATTTGCCATGGTTCATACATTATTCTGATACACAATACACCTTCATTCATTCAGGCAACGTGAAGTACAGACACTATATATGCAGCACACACCCTTTAAGTGAATTTAGACAGTATGTGATATTTCATTTTATTTGTGAGCATCCAGACATTCCAGCAAAAGCACGAGTACACATCTTGTAGACATAATCAACAGAAGCTAAAAAAATTCCGTTCAATATTATATGCTGCATTTGGGCTAAGATCTACTTTCAAGAAAAGTTATATAACGAATATAAGTTACCCAACTTGAAATTCAATAAAGATGATTTGGATTATTAAATTGAACAGAAACACTACAGCCGCAGGCTTAAAGTTTAAAGAACATATAAATAAACAGAAATAAAAACCTTTTTCGATTTCGAAAGTAATTTTTATATATAATATAACATTACTGTGTGTGTATTCAATTTGAATACCACGCACGCATGCACTCTAAACAATTACTTGAAATGCCATCGCACTTTATTGGCTATAAATTAAATTCAAATTTTAAATAAAACTATGAAAAGCCAAAATACCGCATAGAATTGCCATTTATATTGCTAATTGTATCATGAAGATAGTGTACATATGAAAATGAAAAAGCAATACCAAGATCAGTCGGAAAACGAGTATACGTTTCCTGGCATACCCAAAAGGCTGATTCCCAGTATTCTGTAAGCCTAAAGCCCTAAAAGTGAAGCAATTTGGTGTGGTATCGATTCCACAAACTGAAAGGAGATATCTGAAGGATTGTTGAGCCATGTCAGACTGCCCTGATATTTGCAGGTGCAGGATCCTGGATAAGAACCACGTCCCATTAATGTTCTATTGAGTAGTCTACATTTTGGCAAACACAGTGGATATAATTTTTGAGAATGTCACATGTCTGTTACCATGGAAAATTCCAGACAGATGTCTCTGGCCACGGTCATCAAGCACCCGTGGTCGGACACTGTGTTTGTATACAGTGACGGACTATGTGACAAACGTGACACAGTGTATCAGGAATGACAAGTGCCTGCACACAACAGAAAAGGCATGTTCAATCAGTCTGGCAACCACCATCAAACCACTTTTAACTCTGATAATTCCCATCAACATGCCATATTGTAACTGGCTATTGTTCAATCTAACTAACGAGGTAACACCCAACAGCTATGTAAATATTGAAATTTCTCATTTCAGTGATGTGAATTTGGCGACAGATTAGCTGCTTTCCCATGAATTTTAATTGGCATATTACCGTAGATACTTCCTGGATTATGCAATAAGTCTAATATGGAGATTTTTAGAAAGAGTATTTGCATTTCTGCGAATATGATGGAATTATCGATTTCCGGATAATTATATTTATGTTGCATAACATGCAAAACGCAAATCAAATGTGTAAAATTAGCTAAAAACAAAACAAATAAACATGTATTACGCTCGTTGCTTTAATATATACCGAGTGCTAAGATTGTAATTTACAAATCACACTAATGAGTTACATTTTATGTAGATTGAATCTATGCTTCATATCTACATGTTGTCTTCTAAACTGATCGTTATTTTCCATTATATATTTTTTTTTCTGAAAGATCATTCTGTTTGCTTGATCATTCCATGTCACTCATTACTTCCCAAAGCGCTGCGCACACATTTTTACGTAATAATGCTTATTTACCAACCTTTTAGTGACGGTCTAAAATGTTGAAAACTCTCAAAAGCAAATGCAATTTGTTTAGATTTTTTTTTAGCATATTGAAGATACGCGCATGCCTGAGGGCACAAAAAAGGTTAAATGAAATTTTCTTGCAAGCTTGACAATTATTGGGAACATACTGCATAAAGTTATAGAGAAAATTTATTTTCAACATGCTATCATTTGCCATTATATACCGACAACGTTTCTATCATCATGGCACGCAAATTGCAATGCATGTTAGATAAAATTCGGGCTTAGGACAATGACAAAGGAATTTATAAATTATTAATTTGGAATATTATGCCATATACCAGTAACCTAGTTATTTACTACAATCCTCGAGAAAAAAAATCTTGCATGTTTCGCTTTGGATATATCTAAGCTCATTTTGATATTATGTTAACTAATGACATGTCTAAAATCCTAATTTAATGGAAAACTTAGTAGTTGGCATACATTCAGAACGAATCTCGAGGGATTTGTCCTCTCTAATACGGTAATTACGAAAAGATCCAAATTCATGGCCTGCGTTTCTTTAGAAAAAAAAAATGCATATTGCAGACATGCAGGCTTAATTAATATACGTCCACAGCGGTAATAAATGAGGATAGAAGATGCATCGCAGAGCAGAAAAATTCATGTGAATGTAGGCGTAGACAGCACAGCAGGCCTTAGGCACGCGTGCCAAATGTAGGCATTCACGTTAAGGCTAGGGTTACTATGGATGCGAATGCGAACGAAAATATGTTCTGACGAAATCCTCGTCAGAACAATGTGGTT
>JAQGAE010000250.1:0-44467 GCA_034696685.1 Julus scandinavius | reverse complement strand
AACCTCCCTCATTCAACTGTGAGTATCTTCGCAAACCCGACCCATTGAAAAGGATAGGGTTGTGATCCCTCTTAAGGGTTTAACAAACACTCCTTAAATACAGCATGTACTGTAGAACCAGCGTTATTGACTGCCCCTGTAAGTTGCCAAACCTTACACACTCGCATGTTCGCAGTGATTGCCGCCACTTTGGGGGCACCACAGTTTGTGGCAATCTTGTTTGTATACATAATGTAAACCAGTATTTTTCGATATTTTCCAGCAGGTGGCACACATAATGGCTCTAAGGTTGTCACGGCACACTGTATTTTCTATATAGTAGACTAATTTGAGGTATCATGGGTGTGGTCAGTTGTAATTTTAACACCAAAACAGAAGTGAAAATGGTGTTGTAATAACCACTTTTCGTATGTGTAACTGGAGCCTGTCAGTATTGTTCCGAATTGGATGCTTCCTAAATGAAAGCAAAAACTTGTTCCTTTAGCGCTAAACATAAAATAAATATGAGATTCAATCTTCGGGAGTAGTTCGACGTTCAATCAACCGATTGTCACCAAACCCAGCTGTGATTTCCGATGTCTTCCATCAAGTTTTTGAGTCGAACCCAACGGGAATGTAATCTATATATGCTCCCCATTTCTATAGAAATGCGATCCACAGTAGTTTCAAACACTTCCACTTATTGCGATCCATTATAGATGAAAACGTTTCCTAGAAAAAAAAACACGGTTCTGCAATAGGCCCTGGTGAAAAAGTTGATCGAAGTGGAAAAAAAATGGGAGTAAACTCGAGGCGTAGGTGGCAATTCTTGTTAAAACTTGTCTGATGGCATGACCAAAGTTGGTGTTGCAGACCGTGACTTCGGTGAAAGGATTAATTTCAGAATTTCTGAAAACTTCATGGGGGTTGCTTAAATCTTAAACCAAAAATCTATACTTGCCATGTCAAGTTTCCCCCAACATACTTAAGGCCAGAGTATTGATCAGTAATGTTCAATATACATTGCAGATATTTTAAATTTAGGCAAGCAATTAAAAATATTCAAACAAATATCAGCATGGTGTATTTAATTACTGATAAATGAAACAAATATTTAGTATGCTGCTAATGGGGTTAAAGAGGAAGTTAAAGATGATTTTAGAGAAAATTACAATAAAGAGTTGGTGAATTTTACGAAATAAAATGTTTGGAAATGCAACTTTTGGCACTAACATAAGTTTAGACATATTGGGGTGATTGTCAATAGATTTCAGAGAAGCCCAACATCTTAAGACAATTTCAATTTGTAAATAGGCCTACTCATTCTGAGTTAACCTTGGCTACATCATCTAAACACGTCTCGTTTAGCAAATATGAAATGAAAGTAAGCTCTTCATAAAAAGGTTAGAAGGATTACAAAGAGAACAAAATGCCGTGTTTTTTTCTTCCTGAAGCACCTGCTGGGCATTCTTCGGACCGAGCAATTCTGTAAGGCCCACTTTAGCAGAAAAGCGAATCTTCCATTTTCTTTGCACCAGTGGCCTTGAATAGTGTCTCAAAGACGCGTCAAGGTGAAGGGCCTCATCGTGGAACGGAAAAAAAGATGTCGAGGATGGAGAAGGGCACCGCAAAAACATCGAATAAAAAAATGAAGATCGAGTACATATACAGAAAAGCTGCTTCATCTGTGTAGCATCCTTAAACCCCTATAGTAGTTAAATGGCGTAGCAGCCATCTGCAATGCCTACGTAATACTGTAATACTCGAACAGTAACACGCGCATTTTTGCACGTGCCACATTGAGAGCTGCTATCGAGAGTTTCGATGTAGTTTCAGTTCTCAATGCAGCACGTGCAAAAATGCGCGTGCTACTGTTCGAGAGCTGAATCTGATAGCATCTTATGTTAGGGTTTTTTAATGTTTAAAGCTTATTTTCTGAAATACGAGATGCATGACGAGTAACTTGCGAGAGTTAATCTCACCTTATGTGAAAACAGTAAAAATGAGTGCCAAATACAGTGAAACTTCGATTTACGAACACCACATGTTGTTTCGATTTACGGACGGGACAAAACCCTGTGTGCTACCAACAAAGTGCAAAGTTTTAGTGAATATGGCGTTAAGAAGAATCACAAACGTATTAATGTTGATTTTAAAAAGGAAATTATAGCTAAACATGAAAGTTGTGATCGCGTTTTAGATCTTGCCAAGGAGTACAACATTGCGAAATCGACGATCTGCACTATTCTAAATAATAAAGATGCGGTTTCTTTTTTGGTAATTAAACTGCTTTCTTCTAATATTACTGTTATATGTGAACCTTCCATGCATTTGTAACGTATCTAACACTATAGAACCTTGTACAAATTTTGATGAGGTTGGTGTTGTGCAGAGCCCCAAAAAACACCTATCGACAACACAAAATTGATTAAATTATGTGAAATATCGGGCAGAGTCGTTGATAAGGGGGAATTAAGGAGAAAGGGCGGTGTTGAGCATTTTTCGGACCTCCTTAGTACACAAGCATTTCGTTTCCAGGTCAGAATCCGGCGCTGATTATTGTGCATTTTGTCATTCAACTGCCAATACATTTAATTCCACACATAATACTGTATTATTTCCACATATAAAACCATACCATGTTAAAAAAAAAATTGGACAAGGAACGCATTATTTGGATTTATATTGATTGCAATGGGAAAAATTGATTCCAATTACGAACTTTTCCATTTACGAACAGGGTCATAGAACGGATTAAGTTCGTAAATCGAGGTTCCACTGTATACCATTATTTGGAACCTTATGTGGAATGTTCGAAAGCAGTGAGAATATCTTTATACTACGTGTTATAAAAGCACAATTGGCTAATTGACTCGCAGATTGCGTAGTTAGCGAGCAAATCCAGTGGAACTTTTCCATCATCAGCATCGCTCATTAAGGTCATCACTGTCATCGCCTCAATTAAAAATCGCAATTAGACAGACAGTTCCATTAATCTGATGGATCCCATCAGGGAACCCGAAATTCCAAAAGGTGAAACGACGAAAGCAAATTTGCCAATGTGTCCCTATTGAGAGCTGGCACACAAAAATGGGACACAACCACACCTGTGCAAAATATTAATATTTAATAATTAACGCATCAGGGTGGGTCGCAATTAAGTAGCCAGCTTGTGGCCACTGACGTTTACGTGCTGAAACACATGGGCGGTGGCGCAAATTTACCTCTTCATGAATGACTCGAATCTCGTAAACCGGCCTATAAAGTGTTTCGTGCGGATGAACAGTTTTATGCAAAATCTACCCCCATGTTTTGCACGAAACCAGAGGTCAAGCCATAACCATTTCATGATATTGATAGCATGCAATGTGCAAAAATTCCCATGTGCCACGCACCAAATTCATCATGTTCGCGAACCACATTTTGGGATTTGTAGAGAATTTTTTCTGGTTATATAAGACACATCTGATAAAACGAAACCAAACTGAGTTGATATCCGTGCATTTGGGACAATATACTGTTTAATCGGGGCACGAGACCCGAAAAGTGACCGAAAGTGAGAAATTTTGAAAATACCACTTTAGGGACATTTAAGAAGGACGTCCTCAAGCGGGGTGGGTCTGCAGCAATGTGAACAGGGGGAGGGGGAAGTCATTATGGACGCCCCCTAATGATGGTATTTTTGAATTTTTGAATTATCTGTTTAATTAAGGTAAGTGAAAGGGGAAATGGACATTGGAAGAAATGTGTCCCCAGTCTCAAATGTACTTGAATTTGTAAAACCTTGGAAAAGTTGGAAATTATGCTAAACTTTGTGGTAAACATCAAATTTATAATGGAATTTATCTTCGAGGTCAGGAAATTTTCGTTAGTAAGAAAAATCTGGAAAAATGTGGAATTGGTAGCCAGGTGGGTGCTTTGAAATTTATGGGATAAGTTTGTGTACATTCCAACACATTTTCTGGACGCCCTACTTTTCCACAAAAAAAATTAAGAATGTCCATGAGGGGGAAGAGGGGTCTGGGCTAAAATTGACAGGGAATAGAGGGAGGATCGATTTTTGGAGGAATTTCGGGGACGTCCTTTATGAATGGCCCCTTTGAAGAACATTCTTTGAAAAAGTTACAATGAAAATTAAGAGAATAAAATCGTTGAAAGCATTTTATAAAAACACCTAAACGAGAAAGATCTTAATTAGTTTGTTGTTTGCTCAAACGAAACAAGAAGTTTCACAAATAGAACAGGTTGGTATGTTAGTGGTTATACTTGTGTACAGTAGCAACACTGAGAACACAGTTTTTTTTTCCAGCGCAACCCTTTTGTATATAGTTGTCCATCAGACACCCGATTTCAAACTTTTTCGTTCAACATGCAATTTGTGAGAGTGCATCCGCCCTGAACATTGATCTTTCCATACAATGGTGTAGTTGCACTGGTGGGTATCTCAATGGGCATTTGCCCAGACCTTTCCAGGTCGTTGAATCCATGTTGATGAAATTGGCTTCCTCTGTATATAAAGTCGCTTCCACGAGCCGTTTTCGTCTGACGTCAAAGGGAATTTGGTCAGGGACCAATGGTTCTCATCAATATTTGTATCATATGATCAAACCAGCATAAACACTAAAAACTATGATGCAGTTCATATGGTCATATCATGCATGTAAAACATGTATTATCTAGAATTTCAAATTTAGTCAATAATCTGAATTTTGATATTTCTTCTGGAAGCAACTGTTGCAATTTTGGTAAAGATGTACACTTGTTTTCACATGTTCGGAGAAGCCTTGAATGATGGACAAAAAGCTTTTTATTAATACAGTTTTGGTTGAAAAACTTGTTTAATATTCAACCTATTTCTAGGTCCTTTGGCAGCCCTTGAAAACCTGACTGTGGCTTTGTACCGTGTATATGGTACCCGAGTGGAAATCGACTGGTACACACCAAAAGCTGCCTTCACTGCCTTAACAACGTGCGAACTAATTTATGGCCCTGTGGATCAACCAGAACGCGTTCAAGTACTACCCAACGTGATTCCGGACAGACACATGCTCGAATTGGTGGACCTCGGCTTCAACGTCACCTACCATTTTCACATGATTTGTAACAGCAAACAACAAGCGCAGTACGTTTCCAACACCCTGGTGTTTACGACGGGTAAGTTATACTTACGAGTTACCATAATGAAAACACCCATGTAGAGCAACATATATGGGAGGGAACGAACTTAGGGACCATTGAAAAAGGACGTCCTCATGAGGTGGTGGAGGAGGGGGAGGGAAGTATGCTGACATGTGGGTACCATGTGGGGAGAGGGGAGCAAGGGGGTAGCCATTATGGACGTCCGCTAATAAAGGTATTTTTCAGTTTTTGGATTTTCTGTTTAATTTAATTTTAAAGTTCAGTAAAAGGGGAAATTGACCACGAACAGAAGAAATGTAATCCCAGTCCCAAATGTACTTGAATTTTTAGAAACCACGGGAAATTCGGGAATTATGCCTAACTTTGTTTTGAACACCAATTTTATGCTGAAATTTCCCTTCGAGGTCAGCAAAATTTTCATTCATTAAAAAAATCTGGAAGAATGTCGTGGAATTGGTATGGTGAGGCGGGTGCTTGGAAATTTATAGGATGTGCCTTTGAATTCTCCAACAATCTAGACGCCCTTCTTTTTAAAAATATTAAAGACGTCCATGAGGAAAGGGAGGAAGTCTGGGCTAAGTTGGACACCAGGTGGACAGGTGGTTGGAGGGAGGGGAAGATCAATTTCTGAAGGAATTTGGTGTACCTCCTTTTTGAAAGGCCCCTAAGGACAATTCCCTTATTGCTGTTTGAAAACTTGGAAGTTGGCTAACCAAGCAACTCTGGAACAATGGTTCTCCTCAAGTCAATGAGTCCTCTATCGCCAACCATTTTCTGAAGTAAAAAAAATGTAGGCGACTTATGACATGTCATTTCCCCGAAGTGACATAACTTCTTTGTATCAGTCATCTATTTTCCCACACATCCGTCACTGCTAGGACATTATCGGAATAGGTAATGATATTCGGGCAACTGGCGTTCTGCCAGTGGAATCTCCATGGTAACCCCCCAGTTTCCCACGCCAAGCCTGCATTTGCTCGCAACAAAGTTCACTTAATTATTGGAGTGCAATAAGAAAAACCGCTGGGAATTGCAGGTGCAGGCGCCCATTGATTTTTCCTCGATGAACACTCGTGCCGAATTCGTTTTTGGGAACCCCCCGCGAATAATTGCCCTAACATTAATCCTGTTTTGGCACGACAATACCGATCCAAAAGCTAGAAACATCGATAACTACTTGCCGCAAATAGCGGGGGTAAACGCTCTAAACGCCAGAAATGATCTCAAAGTCAACAGAAGGTAAAATCACTCTTGTTGCAAGCACGTGGACACGATGTCCTGTCCCTCTACAAATGCAGTTTTATTTTATTGCAAGATCAAGTTCATTTTCTGAAAATTCTGAGTAATCCAAGGAATCGATTTTTTTCATCAATTTCTCAACGCAATTTTTATGGTTTTCTTAATCAGAATTTTGTAGTTTTCCTGTCAAAGTCAATTAATCATGTTGTTCAGTCAACATTATTTGACATCACGACATGCCATTCATATTAATAGAAAGCCGTTCCTTTGTTCAGTATTTGCCAATTGACAGTATGTGTTGCTATTGTTGTCATAGTTATCAAGGTATGAGTTATTAATTGGTTCTTTGTAGACAGAGTTTACACAACAAAGGATCTGAAGCCTTTGTAGTGAATAAACAATGCAAAACACATTCATAATTCCATCAATATTTTTCAACTCCAAGACTAATTGCTATGCCTTAGGTTTTCCATTTGTGGAAATTAGTAAACATGTTACTATCTGTTTAAATGATGACTACCTCGTCAATTATTTCAAACTTACGCCCATAATTTGCATTTTTATGAATACTGTTCTCATGAAATTTCCACGTTTATAGTGTACGTATCAAAGTATGTCATTGGGATTTCCATCAATGTTGATTTCACATTGAAACATTGCCAATTATTGAATTTTTCCAAAGGGCTTGATTGGACAAACCACAATTGCTCAAAGACGAAATTGGCAAATTGGGTTCTTCCAGGAGTAAAAGGACACACGAGTCAACAGGAATAATTCACTACTGGATGGCATCATGACACCATCTTTGTACTTTCAGGCTCCAAGTCCAAGCCCGACAGCATGATGCTCTCCCCGTCCAGCTCACACCGGGGCAGCCTAAATGTCATGGGCGGCCTGCGACCATTTCCGGTGTCCCTGGAGACAGAGCGAAGGATTCCATCCTCCAATGTCATTCTGGGTGCCAGCTGTGGCATTGTGGGATTTCTCATCATCAACATCACCGTGGTCATGGTTGTCCGCAAGTACTCTTATTGGAGGATGCGTCGGAGGAGGATGGTGGCTTTGCAGTAAGTGTCCTGATCAATCACCACATTCATCATTTGTATAGCAACACACTTCTAATTAATTACCCAAACTTCCTTTTCAGGGAGTACAACGGATATCCCGACATATGAAGCTCCCCACACATCCAGGCATTTGCAACCAAATTCGTGCAGATCATATGCAGCAAAACGGCTTCCTTCATGGCCTAATTTTCCAGATATAAGGAAGTCAGGATGTCGATAGAGGCTATGCAGAGCCAGCGCAGAAGGCTTATTGTCCACCTGCATCAAAGGGCATGATGGCCATTTGAGAGAAGCGAAGAAGTGCTGCTTATTGGAGAGACATTCCAAGATGGTCAAGCGCTTGCACAACTGCACCTCAACTATTAGACACTTGAATAATAGATGGTGTTCTTAGGCCTTCAAAGGTAGCCCAGTTACCGAGCCATAGTACAACTGTCGATGTACAGGCAACAATCCTATTAACCCACTTTTATTTTTGCACTCGGTGTCTTTGAGTAATGTTCGGTAAACCTGTTCGTGATTTTTATTTATTTTTTTAATGGTGACATGATCACCGTATGCAAAATATGCAGTGTAAGCGTAGCAGATAAAACGACGAATTTGCCATTGTAACAGCATTTCTGTTGCTTACTGTAAAAAAAACTATTCACCATGTCATAACTAATGTATAATAACGAATTTAGATCGGTGTGGGATTTACATATTCGTTACATTTTAAGCTTATTGCGTGGTTGAGCAATGATATGTAACATTATTGATGAAAATCAAATCTAATTAAATCAGTGGCTGATTAACAAAACAAGCATGCCTTATAACAACATTTCTAAATATTAAACAATAATTACATTTCCATTGCTAAATTCAAATTGTAAATACAAAATTATGCATTACCAATCAAATACCTTAATGCCATTTTCATGCCCTTGTGGATTTTTTGTGGGAAAAATATTCTTCAAATTTTTAAACAATTATGGTGCTAATAATATATATGCCTAACTTTGAACATGATTTTATTTTCTTGAAATCCTCATGACATTTGCGTCTCAATTCGTAGGCAAACTGACTTCACATCCCCCATTCTATAAACATCACGAATATCATGTCAATGACTCCACTTTGGTATTTGTATCTCAATTTGCAATTCAATCCAATATTTATTAGGTAAACCTATCTCTGTTGTCAACCGAATATTGGTAAAATGCCAACATTTCTGAAATTAAAAATCAATAGACCAAACTAAAATTAACATCTTGTTGGAATGTACGGGACTGAAATAAATCCTTTTCTATAAAAAAATTCCTGCAACATTTGCAAATGAAATCCTATTATTTTATATTATCAATTCAGAAAACTTAGGGTTGTTCAGTAATTTGTGGGACATGCGAAAGAATGTAACGCCAAAAATATTGAAGAGCCATTTCAGCTTAGCTTGATAATACTGTATCTACTGATAAAAAGGGCTGTTAATTTAACACTTCTTTTCCCCACGAAAGGTCCTATTCAGAAGTAAAAATATTCTAAACAGATTTTATACATTTTTATTATTATTATTTTTAATAATTAATCTCGGGATGTGACTTTATTGATGTTGTTGGTTACAAATTTTACACGTAAAAGATGATTTCTTATTTCTATGTTTCAGACTTAAACTTTGATCAGCATTAATAAATATGCTTTTGAATGTTATTGCCGCCTGTCACAATATGCATAGTATATTGTACAGTATGATCAGAGAACACAGGCTTAAACTGGTCAAATATTGGATACTATTTTTGATTAGACAACTGGCCAATAAATTGCTGAGCGATTACATATGTTGTCCATTCATATCTTTTTTCCTAATATTTGATTTAAGAAAGACTTGTTCTCAAAATGTCCACAAATAGTTTTGAAAAATTATGATTTGTTCTGGTTAACTGCAAAAAATGTCTTATATTATTTCTTAATTCAAACCAGTCAATTAATTTCAATAATTCAAGATTCTTTGAAATTACTCAAACACCTAAACATAATTTAGTAAATGAAGAATATAAAAACAACTTAAGCATTACCCCATTGTAGTTCTAGATAATGGACGATTATATTGTTCAATGGAACATGCAGGACAGAACCATTTAACCAAGTTTTTGTACAACAGAATGTGAAAGATAATTATAAACCGAGGCATTCATTATGTGTATTCGCAAAATTGTAGTATTTGCTTCTATAAGCAAATTAGATGAAGTGGTTTTACACAAATATTTATACTTGTAATTACCTTATATAATCTCTGAGCATAAATTTTATTTTGTAAGTGATCAGTGGTTTCTGTGCTACTTTATTGTTTTGGGTTTTTTTTAGGAAGCATCTACAGATGAATCGTAAATGAGAGAATAATTGTTATCTTAGTCTTAATTACCATGGTACAACAACTGAAAGCTACGCATTTTAAATGTAGTGATAGATTACATCGCCGAACTACTAACGGCCGTAATTGGCAGTGTCGAAACCCACCGAAAAAGGGCTATATACACCAAATCGGAATTTCAGGCATTTATTATACGTGTGTCATTGAATTTAAGCAATTTTTACAACATTCCAATATCCATTAGCCCATGGTCAAACCATATTAAACCTGACATTCCTGGAATAGATGGAACAACACTGGCCTCGGTTGCCTATAGTTACAACTAAAACCCAGGTTTACTTCAGACAATTATGACCACAATTTGAAAAATAATGCAAAACGACACTGCGCCAAACGTGTGTAAATTAAATGCTTCAACAGAATTTCGCGAAAAGACACGGAAAATTAAACGATATTTGTAATATATTTGTCTTCATTTAAATTGCTTCAAAAATCCCATTTGAGAGAAGTAATAATGAGACGAATACTTACGGAAAGGCTCTTTTTGCATTCAGGAATAGCAAATTCGATGAATCTACTCTGTAAAACAACTTATCGACTAACTTCGATGAAAATATTTCGAAAACTGATCTAAATTCAAAATTTCAAATTTCGTACGTATCTTGAAGCGTACTGCCGTCCCACAGTGCTTAGCGGCAACTCAAAGATGGCCGCTTCCGGTTAGGACATCCGATCGTGTTTCGCCCTTTTCTTCGCTTAAATTTCATAATTTAGTAGTTCAACCTGCCATTTTTTCAGCCAGGAAATGTTCTTCGTTGCCCGGGTGTTATTTCCGCTCGTGCACGCAGAGAATGAAAGCCCAAAGCGGTGAAAAATACGCCTTCCTAAGCCTGTCTTCGGCCGTCGGTCATTTGGTAGCCATGCGCCGTCTCCACCAAGTTATCCTGGCTGTGGTGGCCGTCGCCTCCCTTCTCGGTTTCCTGCTCTACAAACATGAGTATGACCGTCTGAGCAACCTGTTGCAGGTGCTTAACACGTTCGGTGCAGACTTGACGAGTCCACGCGGCTGTCCCGACGGAGAGGCGCCGCCGCCGTCGCACGACTCTTCGCTGGGTGTCTGGCAGCAGATCGAAAATGTGTACGTCTATTCGGCGTTCCTAGAGGCAGGGACGGCGGCCACGGTGATCGGCGTCGTGCCTTCCTCCATCGCCTCTAAGGATATTGGAGTGGCCAGGTGCCTGTTTTGGTACGATCCAGAATTGAGGCATCAGTACGCCGACTTGGTTGTCAAGTTCGCGGATGAAGAGTCGCAGGACTCCCCGCAGGAGAGCTGGAGGATGGTGTCGTTGAACTGTGTTGTCCCTGAGACGCCACTGGCCAAAGGTAGGTTAAGTGAGACCACTATGTAGTTATGACCGGGTCTTTGGCTTCACAGCAAATTGCTGTTTGATTTGCTTTTAAGGAAGTTGTCATCGAGGTTGTCTTAACAAGTTAATTCCTTACACAACTTTTACTCCAGGGATAAATTCGCTCAGCACTGCCCTTTGACATTTTAATAATACAGGGTCGATTTGCGAGTGCAGAGTAGAGATTGCTAAATAACCCACAGTAATTAATTAAATAATACTTGTTCCACAGGTGGAAGACCCTACGCCGTGTCTTTAGTGAGCTCCACGCAGCCAGAATCTAGCACGACCAACCTACCCCAGATCCTCCTGCAAGAAGCTATGGCGCCTCCAGCCAATAACGTAAGCCTGGCCGTGTGCACCGCCCTACGTAGTCCACACGTAGATCCCGTCCTCCTCACCCAGTTTGTGAAGTTTCACCGACAGGTGGGCGCCACCAAGTTCACCTTCTACGACTTGGGCATCTCGCCCAAAATCCAGAACCGCATCAGAGCCCTCGGGTCCGAGCTGGCCGACCTCGAGGTCCGACTTCTGGCGTGGAACTTTCCCTTCGAGTTCACGGAGGTAGAAACGACGCTGGCCAGTCGCTTTCTGCGCAGTGATTGCCTAGCACGCCACACCAGCGCCTCCTACGTCCTGTTTGCCCCCATTTCCACACTAGTTGTGCCAGTGTACCACTCGCACGTGACCAATCTCCTGCAGGACGAGGACGCAGTGGACGGTAACCGTATGGGCCAGTTGAAGCTCAAGGAGCGCGTCTTCTGCACCGAACTGGAGAGCAACCCTTATACTAAGTCGCTGGGCCCAGCCGTGTGGCCCATGTACACGAAGACAGCCTGGGTGGAAATTCCGGAGTCAGGGCCCCACAACGAATTCTTCCTCGTGAAGTCGTCTGCGGTTAGGGTAGTCTCTGGCAGCGGTAACCCTAAGCTCAAGAAGGATTTTGTTGTGCGTAGTGTAGAAGAGGACGTGGCTGTCGTGCACTCGTACAGGAACTGCAGTCCACACTCCGTCGCCTCGCCTAAGTACGACAACTCCATGATGCGCAGATTTCTCTCCCAGATACAGTGATTGGCGTAGGCAAATTCAGCTTGGTGGCAGGGCTTCCACTTCTCGTTTGCCAACTTGCTGAAAAAATTCTTAGTTGCCTCTTTGTTTTTTAAATGAGTTTTGATAACCGACCAAGGAAGAAAGGAACCTTATGTTCGTTTTAAATCTATATATGGTAGAACCATGTAGTTCTACAAGTATTAATATTTTTTTTAAAGACATGATCAGTTTGTTTATGCAATTTCTAACATGCTGGCATATCTGTCCAGAAAACAGAAAAATTTTACTCCTATACATATTGTATGTTTGTGAAGTTTTCTTATAGCTTTAATTGCAAAATCATGGATCTAAATCTATTTTAAGAGATTATGTGAAATCATGTTTAAAAAATGAATAATTAAAAAATTAATATAGGTTTATAATTTTGTTGGATACTAGAATTTATAATAAGTAAAACTCAATAAAATACTAACTAAATTCAAAGTTAGTTGGAAATACTCACTGTGGCTTATTTTTTTAAATTCCCAAGTATTGATGACATCAATTGCCTTTCTCAGTTCCTGGGCATATTTTTCCTAAATAACTGAGAAAATTTAAAGCACAATTTAGTAACAAATGCTGTGTTTTTCTGGTTTTGTTTTATTTCTGGATTATAGTGATGATGATAATAATTATAGCAAATATATCTTGTTAATTCCACACCACTTTTAATCAAACCCCCAACAAGAATTCATAAATCAATACAAACTATTGCCATTTTTATTTCTCGAGAAGTTCAGTTGGATGGTCTGCTGTATTTAACTCGAGAAAATGTTTTTAGGAAATTATGACTTAATGACATTACCTTTGTTCTGCTAGTTAATTCGCAATGATTTTGAGGTAATGGAAAGTTAGTGCAGGTATCATAGTGGCTCTGAAATTTAATTGAATTTTTAAAATAAAGTAATTTTCTCAAACACAGTAGCGTCTTCCATAACCCAGTTTTAAATACTTCTTTGTTATTTGCTACATTTTCGTATTATTTTTGTCTTCCCCAGGGTTTTGTATATTAATTCTTTAAGATGTTAATATTGTGCATTACAAGTTCGCGAATTTTTTCGTTCAACTTTCATTCTTCAATTTTGCTCATGTTTTTCCAGTGGAGTTAGTTTTACTGCAAAGCAGTCTTGGAATATGGCAGTTTGTTCTGATGCCATATGACAAAAAACGGTAACGATGGCAGGTTTCAGCTCTTGACATGGGTAATGAAGCCCATTCCTGCAATGCTTCAAATTCCGAAAATGTTCCCAACTAAAATAATAAGCGCAATTTGTTTTTTTCCATAACAGCGAGGCATTATCGGTTCGAACTAAATTTTTTTTATAAAAAAACGAGTCGATGCGGGAATAACTACTTTAACTGCAGCATTAAAATGAAACTACGGATCATCTCCATATTTACATACTTTAAGGTTTCCTGTTTTATGAACCGACAAGGCACCCATGTGCGAAATATTTACTTCAGGGAAAACAAATATTATCTATGCTGGGAACTACTTTTGGCTCTGGCTGTGACATCGGAGAATCCCAATGCCGAGTTTTAATTAGATTATTCGTTGTGCAAAACTCGTCAGCAATAAACATACATCACCCTAATGTCTGCTGCGAGGAATCCTCGATAAACCGCCCGAGCACTTAATCGGTCTTGGGGGTGGCGTGACCGTTCGGTTTCTTTGCCTGGATGATTCGCGCTCGCTTGTTCATGTCCTTCAACCTGCCGTAGAACGTGCTGCTCGAAAAACTCACGGGGAAGAAGTGTACCATGAACTCTGTCAGCCAACCCTGTAAAAAATAGGGATGTTAAAACAAGATTTGTGGAGACGAATTGGCAGGATGTTAGAAACCAAAACGTTTTATGGCCCAAATGCAAATCTGGTAAAACACACATTTTTGAGTGGAATTTGCAAAGTAACAAGTTATATAGCATACTGTACCTGTAATTTGTGTGCGGGGTAGCCAAATGTCCGATCCTCCAGCCCTATTGTCTTAAGTGCTTCGCGGACGTAGCCAGTGGGCGTGGGCACGAATGACGATGTTTTCCTAATTTTCGACATGTTGGTGGCCACGAAGAACGGAATGATGCTCTATTAAAACGAAACCAACCAGCTTCATTAGGAGTGGACCCCAACGGTTAGTGAGAGATCTATGGAAACTAAGAACGCATGTGCTCCATCTAATCCACTTACCTGCACGATAATGCCCTTTGAACGATATTCGTTGTGAAGCGCCCTCGAGAAATAATCAACGGCAACTTTGGTGGATGAGTAGATGTTGAGGAACGGCATCGGGAAAACTGCGGCCGTGGAGGACAGATTCAGAATAACTCCACGGTGGCGATACACCATACCGGGCAGGATGATGTTGCTCATCTAGAATGAGAGAAAGATACCACGTTTCCAAAAATGTCGAAGTGTCCACCTAGCCAAGAAATGATTTAATTTCAAATTTGGTCTTTTAATTTTCTTTAAATATTCTTTCACTCACCATCAAACAGGACATAATGTTGCAATTCACCAAATCATGAATTGCCTTTTCACCACCTTTGACTTCCAGGAAGTATTCTGGATAATCGTAGCTCATACCAACGTTGTTCACTGCAGAGATTTAAAAAGAATCGGCATTGGTTAACTCGATATAATTTTATTTCTTTACCATTTTAATCTGGCTAACGATTTTTTTGGTACCTAGGATTCCAATTTCCAAGTCGTCTAGCTCTTTTCGAAGCGAATCATAAATGTCTAACTTGGTGTAATCGACAGCAATCACCTTAGTCTTCACTTTAAACTGCTCCTCTGCAAGAAAAGAAAGACAACGAATATTAGTTTGTCATTTACTGTACAAGTGTCAGCAGCAGATACTTTAGCTGCAGTAACATGTAGTTGGGGCGATACATTTTTAAACAAATAAGTACATTGAATAAATAAATCAGCGGTGGCAGGGTTACGAGTTATAACATCGTACTTGCAGCATACGAAATTCAAATAAAAATAAATAATAACAAGTCATAGTCCTGACTGTATCGAACTTTGCGGAAGTAAAATTTAGCGAATCATTAAATGCAAGTGGAAACAGAACTCATCACCTAGGTTTGATGCAATTCAAGGGCCATCCATGAGTAAACGAAGAACACTTGAATGAGCAAGCAAACATTTCTGACCTTATGTTTATATAACCATTTCTTAATCGAATGTTTTTATATTCAAAGAAAAATCTGTTTGACCTTAAAGTTGGGACCTATCTTACCTATGGACGTGGCAACAGCTTCCAACTTCGATTGCGTCCTACTAATTAAAATGATGTCAATTCCCAGTCGTGCCAACTAAAAAATGAAGAAAATGTACTTGTAGTTAACAAAAAACTGCATAAGTCATATCAGTTGTCTCAAAATAGCAACCTCTAACAAAATATTAAATGGTTGCGCCCTTGTTAATGTGCATAGTTTGCTCAAGTCATCAACTGTCCATGGATTCTCCTCAATGGACCTGCATGGATGTAGCAAGATAGCACTTGCTTGGCTTACAAGCAGTTTTTATGCAATGCATATAAGGGAAGGGGAATATGAGTATAGTGCTGCGTTTTCATATGAAGATAGGAGTTACACAGCTATTTTAGTTTGAAAGGAAATACTGCATTCCAACTTTTGTTGTTCAAAGGTAACGGTAATAACACTCTTCATTAAACGATAGAGTGAGGTGTTCCTGAAGTGCCAACTTCAATTATAATCGCACTATGCAACGTGAACGAGTTGGTAATATTCGGCAGATATTTGAACAATAAGATGAACGAAAGGTCAGCCATGAGAGGCAAGCTTGATTCTTGCCTATGGCGTTTCGGTTACGTCAGTGACCCTCTTGCAAAAATACTACGTGTCAGTGCTGAAGAAAAAGGTGACTGATGCAAGATAGATGGTAGTTTCAACAACACTCAACGAACAACTTCAAGATGCAATTGTAAAGGAAAAACTTGCACACACCCGGTGCATTGACTTAATAAGTGCAGCTTATTATAAAATGCAACAGAGTATACATTTTTTGTATTTTTTCTGACACACTCAGAGTCAGCAAAGCAAAAGTAGATGCCAATTAAGTAGCAAAGAACGCTTTATGAAGAGTAAATGTCATTAACATTTTTCGATAGTTCTCAGCCTGCGATCCAAGTTGTCCTTCACTCACATTGCTGACGTAGTTTTACACACGCATTTTAGTTTTTGGTGAATATAGCCTGCGAGGCTACTTCAGGAGTTACGAGTTGCAATGCCACATTGAAGGTGCACATATATTACATAAAAAAAAAATTTAAAAATACGAGACGAGTAATAAATAATAAGAGAAGAAAGCGTTGTGAACTCTTGTTTGAGGTGGAATTTGGAAGTAGTAGTCTCATATTGAATGAAGCTGGCTCATCTAGCAATTGGCATCAGTATTTTTGGATTGTTTAGTAATTTGTAATAGATATGAAGAGAGGAGCGTTTGGGGTATGTCACCTATAACCAAGAGTGGAAAAACTATCCACAGCTCAGCTCATGTGGAAAATGCCAGACTAAAGGACTCGTAAGGAAATGTCACCCGAGGTACATGTGATCTAAGTCCTTGAATTAATGCAATAAGTACACACCAGGTGATTAGGAAACAAAACACGGATGGCCACAATGTAAAGACATTTTGGCATTTAATTTAGGGCTTTCTAATGAAAATAAGCTCATTAGCACCTCTGCAAAAAACTTTATATTAATAACTGTGTTGAAACCGGGGTGGGAATAATACTCGACCAGAAACCCGGCTGTCAATACTGGTTTATATCCACCAAAAAGTATACACTGCTAATTCGACACTTGTGTGCGAGTTTCCTCCCCCATGAGTATTGCATAATTTTTATTAGACTCGTGAATATTAAATAATATGTCAACATGATTCAACATTAATTATTAATATAGAAATACCTGCCATAATGAAATTAAAAATAAAAATTGCATTTTTCTTAGCAATGTAATTGAATGTTTTTAATTCCATACATTGTAATTCATTTTCATTACATTGAATTTTTTTAGAAACATGGAAATGTTATAAAAATCGTTATCAAAACTTTCTGAAAGTGATAATCAGAATTAAAGAAAACTTCGTTTTTAGTGCTACTATCTTGTGACGGAAATTCAAAACGGGTTTCATCGTAAATAATTGTTTCAACAAAAACGTTTGAAATGGGAGCGATAACATTGGTATTAATTAAAATTAGAAGACACCGAACCCTGAAGTTGCATTTAAAAAAATATTATTTATATTGCCTTTCAATTACAAATCGTGTTTCCTAGACACATCATGATGGAAACAAAAATGCATTCCACATCAGACAGCAAGTATAATGTAAGAGTATGTAAATGTATTTTACATGTACTGTTTACAGAACAGTTTTTGGTCTAAATTTGTATGAAGAAACTAAATATTCTTATACAAGACTGAATTACAATGTAGCCGATACATTATAAGCATTTAGTTTTAAGTAGGAGATCGATGAAAGTGTCAAACTACCACACATTTTGGCATACGAACTTTGCCACTGAACTTTGAAAGATTATTTTTCAATGTCATTTTACACCATGAATGACTATAGAGGAGGCTGAATCAAAAACGTGTTACTTTTCATCATGGCTGAGCTGCTTGTGCACTAGAAACACTGTTAAACGGCTGGATATAGTATTATTGCATAGGGTTACCTTGATGATTTTTACCCAATACCTTTAACTAAACATTTTGTCTCGACCTTTACGGTTCGTAAACAAAAACAATTGTATGATGAAACTAAATTCAGCCAATTACAGACATAAAAATCAGCTACGCCATTAAGGGGTCATATCCTCGACCCGTACACTGCCCAAAAAGTATTCAGAGCCAAATTTAGCACGATTTACTACAATATCACGTCCATATTGAAAATATGAAGCCATCACTAGTTAATGTGTTGAGCTCATTATTCCAGCTCAGAAAATCTTTCAAAATCTACCTCACTGATCCTCTCTTGTTGCAGACATGTTAATTACTGTCTGATTACTGTTTCATTAGCATATATGTCACAGCGTGAGCTCTAATGAAGAGAGTTGAATGCTAACGGTTAAAAGAAACATAATGAGTTTTCTTATTTGGGGACCTTTTCCATAGAAAATGGGGAGTCTCAAGTGTCCTCGAGGACAAATTCTAAAATTATATTACTGTAACATTGAACCACGGTTAATCATGTCATACAAGCATGTTGTTTCAGCAGCCAACTTAAATATCACCTTGCAGAGCTAATTTATGAAATAGGCCCAAGAGGACGTTCAGAAAACGGCTGTAGGGCGCAAGATGTCAGAAAATAAGTGCATGCCAAATTTAAAATCTATCCGACCTATAAAATATGACCCCAAAACAATCGTACTTACCTCTTCTGCATAGGCTTTACCAATTCCATCCGTAGCACCAGTGACCACTAAAAATAATATAAAAAAACTTTGAATTAACGTGAGCCCTTACATTTTGGCGAAAGGTTCTTCAGAGGGTCAAGGGGATCGAAAATCGATCGAAAATCACTCATTATATTATGTGAAATTACTTATTGTACTTATTGGAATATCTAAAGGATAAATTTGTTAATAAGTCATAAGAATCCTGCTGTATCTGCATAGGGAAATTCCCATATAACGAATAAAAACATATGTTTATTTACAATACACGCTTTGAAGCGCTTCCCTAACCAAGCAAATAATTTGTTAGGTCCTCAAGGATTCGTGGAGGACAAGTTTCAATGAAAACCGAATAATTAAAAAAAGACAATTCCTCACACTGTAAACTGACAACACAGTCACGCCAAGATGACTCGTTGAAAATTTTCCGCCACTAAATGTGATGAAAAAATGTGCTAAAACAGCATTTTTTTTGTCACTTTAATAATGTAATAATTACGTCACAACGAAGGTGCAAATTAGGTGTTGCTGGGAAAGAATTCAACATTTCTGGAAGCATAATCTGCTTCCTCATTACAACTATGGTTTATTAAAAACATCCATAAGTAGGTGTCATTAACATAACGAGTTATATATATTTTTTATCATTCTGTACAATTGGGATTCCTCGAAAAGGTTCGAAGTGGTCTCCATTAAAAGTACAAACAGATTGCACGTTAAGCTGGCCCCAAAGGCAGAGGAAATACTTTTAAAAAACAAATCGATAAACGCCCCAGGCAGTGGACAGCAATTCACTTGAAATAATTGCAATTTTAAACAGGTGCATGCTCGAATGCCAATTATACCACGGCTTATTAGCGAAAAAATCACGTGGAAATGACTGTACCATGACGTTGGACAGAGGTGGCCCTGGTCATAACTACCTTTTTTGTTTCGTGCACAAATTTAAATTAAATATAAGAAGGCAATGTAGTAATTTAATAAGTATAAAAACTTGCCGTAGCAATGCCATTTTACAAAAACCTAGAACTGCCCATGGCATGATGGAGTTTATTTAAACCAGGAAGCAGAATATTTGTTATTGGTGGTCTACATTGCATGACACGGTGCATTCAAATTTTCTATTCAATTTTAGAATGCATGTATAAATGTTGGAAATGTGACCAGTGACCATCCTTGGTGCAGCGAACCAAAGCCTTATAAATTCATGTAACGTGTATTACGTGAATGTTTGGAAAATGTAGTGGAAATGGGCTACGCAACTCTGGTTCGCTCTATGTTGAAATATTGCGCTCCTATTTGGAATCCTCACATGCAGGATGGTTCATATTCAGGATATAGATATTGCCCAGCGTTGGTCAGCCAGATTTGTTAAGGGCAATTACCAACATTCCGCTAGTGTGACAGAAATGCTCCACTCTTTAAATTGGGACACGTTGTGGTCCTACGCGAAATGTTATCTATGGGGTTATTAAAACTTTTTAATCTGTCTCGTAATTCAAATATTTTAACGCCTAACGACCACTACAGGAGTAGACATAATCACTCAAATCCTTTCACCTGATGGGCAGATACAGAACCTACACTTCCCCCAATGTTCCATTTTAATTTGGTTCAAATTCGAAAAAAAAAACTCACCGCCAATGGAAACTAGATGCTACCATGAAATTATTTATTTTAATAACAAGGTACGACTTTTTTAAAATTTGCACGAAAATTTTAAAGGAAGTAATTGAAAAGTTCAAACATTATAATCCAGTTTTACTTTGCTGTAGAAAAACGTTTGCCATCATAATTCATAAGATGTTAATTAATACTTTGCTTAAGTCACGTGAATTATTCTAGAAATTTCATAGCTGGTGAAACAAGCGCTCGGGGTCTTTATACTTTAAAGAAAGTCATATTACAAGCTTGTACATTGCTGCTAACATCGCCGCCATATTGGGAGTCTTTCTGGATATCCAGTTTTTTTGAAGTACAGTTTTATGGTCTTGCTTATTTTACCAATTTGGGAAGAGTATAACTGGAATCTTATCTCCACCAGACCAAATTACGGAAGTCACTTTTTTATCCTGCTTTGAACTTGAGGTCAATTTTAAAAAAG
Source organism: Julus scandinavius (assembly GCA_034696685.1). NCBI lineage: Eukaryota > Metazoa > Arthropoda > Diplopoda > Julida > Julidae > Julus > Julus scandinavius. Next base: position 23,665 of record JAQGAE010000250.1, on the reverse strand, counting down.
TGGAAAACGTACCAAAACGTAACTTTGAACATGGTCAATTAATTAAAGAAAAAAAACTTGAAAATTCAAACCGAGAAATTATTCGGAACACGTTCATGAACAAGTCAAGGTTCATAAAAACGTCAAAGATTCACTATCTTCCCGATTCATGCGGGGATTGCTAACGTTTTTCGGTTTAGTTAAGTATTCATTGCAGGGCGTTATTAATATCTGACCTACCAATTAGCATTTATCAAGCGTATCTAAATTTTGGTATCCTTGGTTTTATTCAATTTGTAATTTTTTGATAAACAAAACGCAAAAAAGCACAACACGAGTATATGTGGAGTTAACAGGTGGCTCAGCGTTTATGCAATTACCAAACTTCTGCAATAAATGAACAGTAAATTAAAGTTATTACACAATCGTAGTGACATCTGCCTGGGGCCAATGTTACCGGACCTAACACATTCAGTAACACTAAATGTGTTTTTTTAAAAACTAGGTCATATACGATGAGATTCTAACAAGTTGTATAGCATTTATAATTATTTATTTGGTGCTATTTTTTATTATTTTTTCTTCAGAAAACTGCATCACAAGATAGGCAGTGTATATTTAGTTAAATGTCTGCAAATTTGTTTGAATATGATACTATACAAAATTAAAGCAGTTTTTATTGTTGTGGAAATTCCGCTAACAATATTTTAGTCCTTCAGTGAAACTTATTTTTCACATTTTGTACGATAAAACCGGCTCTGTAAATTGATTAGGCGAATAAAAATTTGAATTCACAGGACGCCTTCTTTGTTAATTAATTAAATCAAGCGATTAATTTGAAAAAAATGATAAACACAAACATGATAAGTAAGAAAAACCTGCAATCCGTAAATACTTCCGCCAGAGTGAATTCAAATAAATGTGTCTGCATGCACATGCATGCTAATGATCAAATTGTCCCTAAATAATAGGGTTGGTCAATAATTAGGAAGCTTATCAAGCAAGGTTTACCAGTATGTTTGAATTTTTTGTTGTTGTAAAATTAAGATAGACATACGCGCACTAAGTATGCAAACCAAATATACATTTTTTAAATTATCTACTTTGCGTGATACTCAAATGACATTTTCAAGATAAATTTGAAGAACTTGCACTTGTCTAGCTTATTAAAAAAAATCAACATATGGCGTGATATTTCATATTAATATCTTGTACTGGGGTTGGACAAAAATAATATAAATATGTATGAACAACTCTGGTTCGCCCTATGTTGGAATATTGCGCTCCTGTATGGAACCCTCACAGGATGGTTCATATTCAGGATATAGAGATGGTCCAGCGCAGAGCAGCCAAATTTGTTAAGGGCGATTACCAACATTCTGCAAGTTTGACAGAAATGCTCCACTTTCTAAATTATGACACGTTGAGATCCAGACGTGAAAAGTTATCTATGGGGTTATTCAAACATTATAATCTTTCTCGTAATTCAAATATACATATTAACGCCTAACGACCACTCAAGGAGTAGACACAATCACTCAAATCCTTTGACCGAGCTTCGTGCCCCAATACGGATGCTTACTATTGGTACTTCTTTTTGCATGCGATTAGACAATGGAATAGCCTTCCTGGCAAAAGTCCAGATTTAGCAAAAAATTCAATCTAACAATGATGTCTAACTCGCTACTGACGTAGGTGCATTCTTCTGAAATGATTAGGTACGACCCTCCTACCATATGGCATTTGCTGACTGTATGGTACTGCATTGATGTTGTTGGGCAACTCTTGCCCTCAAAATACAAAATACATTTTTTTTGGAAACTACGATAATTTGCTTCAATGCACGACGTAGGAAGATTTACATTTTTACAAGTTATGAAATATTGATACTAGATCACGTTTTTTCTATTTGTTCGAGGCCAGCAAAAGTTAAAAGTGACCGCTACAAGTCTACCTCCATTGGGGAAAACCCAAAACGGAAATATTGCGCAAATTGCAATATTCAGTCATGAATGAAGAACAGCAAACGCAAGAATGGTTGCTCTTTCTGGTACATAATCGACGAACCGTGCAATACCATTGACCAAACAGACATGCCAAGTTGTTTGTGCTTAAAATTCATGCTTGGTTGGTCACACAAATTAATTCAGACTATGTTTCCCAGAACTCTTCATGTCGAAATCATATTTCAAAATTGTTTTCCAGGTTTGTCCCCACTATTTTTCAAAATATTCCTATGAATACACTTAATCCTGAATTGGAATTATACCAATCCACTCGTAGCTCCAGAATTTAAAACATTTATAATACTTAAAATATATGCACCATGAAGACTAGTTAAGTTATCTGAGCTTTTCAAAACATTCCTGATTAAAAAATCCATTGTTTGGACTGTGGGAATTCCAAAGTAAAGCACCATATAATGTAACATTTCATTATAGGTCACATTGTGACCAGGTCTTTGAAATTCAAATTTGTTTCTTAAAGAATAAACGAATTACAAACTCCTTGTAAAAATTTTAACTGTTCAAACTTATACAAAACTGAACTCTTAATTTTAGATTTTCTTTACTCAAGACTGATGTGAAATTCAAATGAACTAACAGTTTTGTTTTTGTGGAGAAGGTGGGGTAGGTTGACCGAGTTCCTGTGGGGGGGTCATACCCCTGCCCACGGCAACGTTTGGTCAACAGAGTGCAACTACATTAGGTTCTGCACTGAAGAAAACACGAGACAAGCAAATACTAGTCCAGTTTTTTTTGTGTGATTTTTATTTTTATTAATTTCATGCAATCACGTGAATGTGACGTACACATGAGGTAAATACGGACGTCACTAATCATGTGGTGAGACTCATGAGGAGAATGTCCAAATTTCAAAAAAGCTTGACTTCCTCATTTGGCATAAAATATACGTGCAACTGATGAATATTTTATTCACAAGGTAGTCATTTGTCCTCAAGCGTGTTTATCTATAGAATATGTATAATTAGTATTTAACAGCCTCGGCATTTTAGAAAAAAAAGTGGAAACAAATTAATTGTACATGTATTAAAAAGTTTAAAAAAATTTATGTTAACAAATTTTAAACTATCGAAAATACCTAACGGTGTACATCAGTTTAACATCATTACAGAAATGTAACTACAAATTCATCGTTATTAGTTTTGTTTTATCTTGAAAGGTTCCCCAACTACAATACATCTTTAATGGATATACACTGAGTCATAAAAAAGTAGAATCCAATAAAAAAAAACTAAAACTTGGTCAAAAATGCTTCGATTTAAATTCGTTTCGTCAATCAAAGAATGGCGCGTTAGACTCCAGGCTTACGTAAACATTTTTAGCATTTTTAGAACATTTTTAGCACATTTTATAATTCATTTTTGTTCTTACACTATTGTTCGATGCAAAAACCAAATTTAATTTAAATCGAAGCGTTTTTCACGAAGTTGTGATTTTTGTATTCAGTTCTAATTTTTTTAGGAATCACAGTGTATAGCTGGATCATAAGAATATTTTTTTTTGTAGAACTGTGCTATTACGCGATGAATTTAGAAAACTTTCAGAATATTTTGAAATATGTACTGGGAATGGCACGCCATAAAACCATAAACCAAATGTTCTGAAGTTATCATTTTGACTGCCATATACGCACCAACAGCTGACATGACATCCTAACCAGAAGTATGCCCTCATGTGGAATAAACATTTATGCAAAACAAAACAAAAAAGCAAACATTATGGGTTGTTTCCAAGGTTAGATAAAATGAATGTCTATCTAACTGCTGGAAGCAACACACAAGTATACACAAATGCAATTTGTCGCCTAAATTTACGTCACCCAGTTGCCCCACCGAAGGAAAACAATAAAAAACACTCCTTAGCTCGAAGGCAACTCCTCAAACAATATACTTTTGAGATGATTTTTATAAAACTAAATGGCACGATGACAATAGGTTGCATGAAATTAAAGCACCACCGTCAACCACGTGACAGTAAATAACAACCACTAAATCAGGGGTGGCTCGTCAAGGTAACCGTGTCATATGTGGAAATCTAAGACGTTTTTCTCCACAATTTGTTATGTCCTAAATTCAATGTTTGACAAATCGGTTGAAGCAAACCTGCCTATCAAGTATCAAACGTTTTTGGAAGAAAATTTATTAAACAAGTTAGTTTTAATTTTATCTTGGTTTTTTTTCTTACATTCTATAATTTGGAATATAGATAGGGTTTCTTATGGCTTGGGAAACGCCTTGATAACATTGTAAAACATCACAACCTTCAAACAATATATATGCATAAATAGATTAGGAGTGATAAGCATGCTGTTGAAATTAAGAATGTGTCCATTTATCTATTTTGTTGAGCTTTTGTCCAGTTTATCCAGTCTTTTATAAAAAACGGACTTTTACCAGTTTCGTTTGTATAAAAACTGCGTCTTTTTTTATTCATTTCAAACTCATATATCGTTGGCTAGACGCGATATGTTTTATGGTTCGTTTTCAGTGTTATTAGTGGCAAATAAGATAATGCAATCTTGAGAATTTTATGGAATAGGAGAGGTACATGTAACTCGATTAGTCTTAGTTGAATTTAAAAAAAAACCGATTTTATGTCCATCGTGAGCACGCATCTCAACCAATTTTATGCAAATGTCTTTTTAATCTTCTAAAGGCTTATTTACACTTGACCATTACGTCTGTTTAGAGTAAAAAATAATGGAAAAACGAGAAGTACTAGTGGGGCATATACCTTTAAATTAATCACATGACCACCCCTACTTAATTTTATGGGTCATTCAAAAAAGGACGTCCTCAAGAGGGGGGTTGGAAGGGGGGCCTGCTAGCATGTGGACAGGGGGAAGGAAGTACCCATTACGGACGTCCACTAATGATGGTATTTTTGAATTGTTGGGTTTTCTGATTAATTAAGTTTTAATGGTCAGTGAAAGGGGAAATGGACACCAGAAGAAATGTCTCCAGTCCCAAATGTACTCGTCTTTTTAAAAAAAACTCTGAATACTGAATTTCCTTTCATCAGAATAATCTGTGGACAGTGGGTAGGGGAAGTCAATTTTTGAAGGAATTTCGGGGACGTTCTTTTTAAATGACCCCTTAGCCGATTAAAGAAAGATTTTTTTTTTATGAAATTGGTTGAAATGTGCGTGCGTGGTCAACAAGAGTGTCCACGTGCATAAAGTTTTTCCGATTTAATCGGTTAAAATTAAGATTTGTAAGCAGAAATATCGCAGAGCATTTTAGTACACAGAGGATCATTCCAAAAAAGATTGAAGACGAAATTAAAGAATATTTATGGTTAAAATATGAAGTTTAACATGCACGAAGTAGGTACTAATAACACCACCTTCATGCAACCTTAATTATTCCCTCTTCGCTTTCTAGGTTTTCCCATGGATGTTTCTTTCACCTTGACCGTCAACAACCGCTTCAAAACCCGCTCATCATCTTCTAACTGTTCATTATCATGATTTTCGCATATCATCTAGCTTAATTTACCATAATAACAACAAAAAAAACGAGGCCTTTACTCCAAGAAGTGAAAAAACTTCAGGTCACCTATCTTGCCTCGTCGAACCCACCTGTCTATTCCTTCTCATTACCCAGCGAGATTTAAATATCCAATGACTTAGTTTCCGTTGCCAAAGCCGTCTTACATTCGCAACGGCACGTTTTTGGGGGATGAAAAACAGCGTCGCCAACGTAAACAAACATGCCAAAATTGCGTCGCAGCCAGCGGATTCCACGGAAACCGCGACTCGCAAGATGGCGGCGGCGACTTCACCTGCACCGCCACGAATCTATATGCGAATCGCTAAGTCCTATGCGTTCATGCATATAGCGGCGCTGATGCCGGCGAAAAGGTGAAGCCGAATTGGTAGGCAAGGGTGAGGTCTATCGATCAAGCAGGGGGAAAAAAACGCCATAGACGTCGATTTCTTACCTGCCCATTGGCCCATCTTCTTCAGTTTTACACCGCGGCCCAAAGGCCCAGACAGGTAATGTACATATATGTAGCTGTAACCTATACTGTAGAGTACCCAGATGCCCAAATAGGCCAGGAACAAGGCTCCGAAAAAGGCGAAAATGCCGACGATCGGGATGAGTAGCACCTCCATCGCGCAGTACACGCTGAAGCTCTCGAGGGTGCAAGTGGACATCGTGAACTTGCTGAACCGGAATGCAAAGAAAGCGATAAGATAACCTCACGCAAGACGCCGAACGACAGCAAATCAAATGACGTGTGCCGAACTCGGAAGATAAATAGGCTCGGCCCCCTAACGGCGAAGATGTGAAACCCGGACGCAGGCTCAGGTGGCCTCGTACATTAGTACTAGATGTAGGACCTTTTTTTTTAAAGAAACCGGTACTTTTCACGAACGCTAAATTTTTTGAAAAACAGAAGTATTAATGAATATCCAATTATAGACCTGTCTTAAGATTAGCTAAAATTGAAATTAAAACTGGTGTGACTACGATGAATAAATGCACGTACTTGGGGATGTTTGAAAAGTCCGTAGCCTAAAATGCAATGCTGGGCATGGGAGAAGGCGTGCATTGGAGGCCACGGAGTTTTCAAACACGGCTATTATAGTGTTTATTAATAATAATAATTTTAAAAATTATACTTAAATTACTATTTAATTAATAACGGGGAACTCTAAGTGGGAAAATTTATTTACAATTAAATTTATTATACATTCTATATATAGGTAAAAGTTTAAGAAAAACTATGCGAAAAATTTAATGTTTTGCACATTGCATGAAATTGTTTTGCTAGAAATGTTTACACAACATAACTTGAAAATACACAATTTTTAAAAATCTTTGCATCATTTTTTGTGTAAAATCGTAATGTAACAAAAATTCCAAAACTTTCATATCTTTTACACCTAAACGCAAATGGTGGACCTTTTTTTCCTACCAAAATTACAAAAAATAAGTTAAGTTGTGGCAATTAGAAAATAAACCTGCATACAATAAATCAATTTACTTTCTTTACGATTCAGAGGCCTTGTGACCTAAAATATAAATACAAACGTGCAGGCAGGCCATCATAAAAACAACTAAAGGTTCAATTTCGACGTCTTTTGAGCTTCATTTGTTCCACGAAGTCAATATCATTTTTTTTTTCATTGAAAACAAATTTCAGCTAAAACTTCCTTGTTTTCCTAACTTTAAAAAACGGCAAAAACACACCTTCGTTATTGCCCCAAATACGTTCGTTACTTGGAAATGGGCCGAGAATTTGTTGAAACAATCGGCACATATACCGGCCCCAGATTTGGAAAAATAAACATGAAAACCAGGAATTTTCGGATTGTGATTAGGCAGAATATATAATTAAGATGGTCTTAATTATATATTCTGCCTAATCACAATCCGATAATTTACATAAAAATAACACGGATATTAATGCAAATGAAGGGTGTGAGGTTTGTAGGGGGTCTAGATCAAGGCAAGGCTGACCGAGTATCGAAAAAATGCAGAAAAACTGGGAGATGCGAAATGCCATTCCAAAGTTTTATCCAGATACCAAAAGGACGTTAATTTTTGGGCGTCGTAAACTAGGAAAAACTGGCCTTGCTTATACGAGCTGATTTCAAACAGCTTGGAATGAGGGCATAGGCTAGGGATAGAGAAACCTGAAATAAAAATAACAACATTCAGATATGACAAATTTTACTGTTTCTGTCGACAACCGGACTAAGTAAAATACGAGAAAACTACACGTCAACTTTTCAGAGCCTCGGAGAATAATGTTTCAAAATTATGAGAGGATATATATTGTCATGAAATATACCGTGGAAAATATCAACTAACAATAAATGTGCTAATCGTTGTAAATTTTTATGTACTGATTAAATATTTGAAATATTAATAAATGATAGCAAAATGTTTCAAAATTATCGTAAGGAGTGGTATACCGAGATGAACATTTTTATATTTTTAGTAAATGTATATTATTCTTGAAAGTAGTTATTTAAGCATTTTAGGGATTTTTATCCGCAAATCCAGCTTTTAGTGTACAAATTAGTTCATTTTCTTGTGACAGGTTTCTTACGTCTTGTGTTAAAAGGTATTATGCAAATTATGTTTGTACATGCAATTTGAATTCTTTGTATCAGCTAAACCTGTAGGAAACATTGGGTCAATATTTGACAACATTCACTCGAATTCATTGTTGAACTTCTTTCGTTTGCATCCCAATATGACAACGCAGTTTTGAAAATTCCCACGCGACTCTCGTTCAAATTTGGTCATAATAAAATCCCACTTTGCAAATTTTTCAAATTAGATAAAAGTAGTTGCATGTACCTTCTTCAGTTTGGTTTTCCACTTCACTTCCAGCATACTGGTTTATCATATATATATACTCCAGAATTCCAGCGGTTTTTCCGTCGTCCTCATTTTTCAAACAACCAGATTTTTGCAGCATTCCCAAAGGATTTATGCGAAAATCGTCTAAATTGAAAATATATAAATTTTGTAGATTTACAAATTTGGACAATAATTTAAAAAAACCTGTTTTCTTCATTTATGCATATTTCGAATTTACTTAATGATAACTACAGGCCTAGAATTATCTAATAAAATGTTTCTGCATGCATCAATAAAAGTCATGTTTTGTCTCATATTTTGTTTCATGTGTGCAATATATTATTTCCACTTAAAGGTTAGTTGTTATTTTGCTTTTCTTGTTTTTTTAAAAAAAAATGCTCCTAAACAATTTTAATTAAGCTGTACGATTACGATTTTTAAAAACATGGCGAGTAATTAGTTATCCCATGGAAACTACCGGATATTCGTTGTTATTTTTGTCTTAAATGCAAAATTGAATTTTGCAATATTCAAAATTACCAAAGTTATTTTTAGACACATTTAACAATGACACAAAACTAATTAACATGCAATTAAATGTCGGAAAATCAATTAAGCATGTTGTTACCAATGCAATATGCATGTTCTACTGTCAAAAAACACGGCTATGAGACTTTGACAAGAAAACGAGTTAACTTCCTGATGCCAAACCTTATGCAATTAATAAACCACTCTTTGTTAATCTTCAATCTCGCAAATGGCACACACCTTTCATATAATTCGCAAACTTGACCGTGATGCCATCAGTTACCAAATAGAAGTTCTTTAAATCCAGAGGGAGGTGGACGGAGTTTCTCTGTGAACCAGAATATTTAGTTAAAGCTATTTGTAAAGCCCATACAAATTCTCTAAAGAGGCAAAGATAAAATTGTACAAAATATGTTTTTCAAAATAATCAGGTTAAATTATGTTAACGTTTGGCAAAATCGCATCTTTATTGGCCAAGTTTCTTTTTACAAATAAACAGTAGAATTGCAAAATTATATAAAACCATGAAGGAATACAATATTACAATTATTTTGAAAAACATAACTACTATTTTTCATTAAATCTCGCCATTTTTATAGTTTTCAAAAATTGCAAGCGCCCCTACCTGTTCCCAAGCAGTGATTGCCGACTTTTCCACGCCGTTGCTAATCTCGAAACGCACATCTGATCCGGCTTCAGAACAGGATCCGGGGATGGCCAAGAACGACAGCAATTCTTTCGCCATGGCCAGATTTTCCATTGTTGATTTGGTTTCCATGGAAACGTCGTAGCAACTATGGGAACTGTTTTGGATAAGCTAAACCCCTACTTGGCCTATACTTTCTAAAAAAAAATGATATAGGGCCATATACACAAAATCATGCCTCATACGTAATATTCCAATGCCATTTAAAAATTGGTTAATTTTGAAAAAATCGACAAAACTCTTTCGTAAGGCTGAAACCAGCATTTTTATTAGGAATCTATCTTGGTCAACCATTGCAGATTAAGCTGCATTGATCGTTAAGCTGATACCAAGAAACAGCCTGCACATAAAAAAACTACGTGCAACATTTTCCATTAAAATTCACCTTTTTAATGAAAATCACCTCACATTATTCTTGGCGCTGGCCAAAATTGTAACATTTTCCGCATTTTCGTGCAGATATGAATGCATGCAACGTGGGGTTCAGAATGAGTAGAAATCCCTTATTTATCATGATTGTTCGCCAAATGAAAATTTCAGAATAACTTGAAACATTATGAGGTGATGTGGCAGTGAACATGGCAACGCAGGCAATGATAAGATAGGTAGCATGCGACACTGCACGGAGCATAACGGCATCAGTATAAAACTATTTCGGAAGTTAACAAAAGTGAAAAATGTCCCTCTTAATATTCTGTTCAATTTGTTAGTAACCTAAGTGATCACGGTTCAAAAATAAACCAATTTACGTATGACTAATCCTGAATGCTGGACTTGACGCTTGACAGCAGTTACCTGCGACGGTGGTCGCTTTTCCGCTTCTGCCGACAAGGTGACCGAGACGTCGTCCTTCTCCTGAAAAAATCGAAAGAAGCGTTTTGATCACTGCCCTACGAGCAACATAAACGCAGCTTAAAAACAAAGAAATATGTTACCGTTTGCGCTTCCGGTCTGAAAGGCTGGCCTGGCCACTGTCTTCACTCTCTGAATGAGAGCAGCAGCTGGCGTCGCTGGAGCTCGAAGAGCTGGATCCGCTAGAGCTGTCTGAGGCAACGCCGGTGTGCTTATTTAGATCGATGCAATCTGCAATGGCCGCCACATCTGGCCTTTTGTTCTGCAGAAGAAAAAATGTTCGTTGTACTTTATTTAGCAACAAATTTATAAAAAGAATCCATGTTGTAAACTGCCAACATAGAACGAGTTTTAACAAATATAGTTTTGTACAAACCTTTAATACATAGTACCACTTTCTAGACAGCTTTGGCCTTCCCCTAACTGACTTATGCCACACGATAGGGAAATTGGTTACGCTGCAGAAATTTTGAGTGACGGCTATCGTCACCGTCAGGTTGACAACCACGTGCCACCAGCCACCTGGCACAAACACTGTTTCTCCTGGCTTCTGAAGGATTTCCAACTGCAACAAAACATTGATTACATCAATTTTTTCCTGGCAAACAATTTGCCATGTAAGTGCAAGTTTTCCTCACCGGTTTACAGTCTTCTGGCCACGATGGCAGCTGCGTCCTAGGATATACGTGTTGGAACCAGGTCACGGCCTCGTCGGGGTGCTTGCCACCTTCTTCGGGACGTACCTTAACAAGTTCTCTTGGCGTATGTGTGGGTAAAAGGCACCATCTGGCAAATAGTACAGAAACTTTTAAAATACCAAGAAAGGTAAAGGAAACATCAACGGCAAACAAGATTGCTGGTAATAGGATCCACTTACCTTTTGTAACCATCAACTAAGGCATTCCAGGCACTCGTCCCAAGAGGATCTATGTGGATACCGGTTCCAGACCGCGCAGATCCCATGACAAACCACCTGTAGGGTGGCCGCTTATCTTCGCCTGCATATTTAAATAGATCGTCTCGAAAATATACTGGTATTTCATAATCATCTAATAATTTGTTCCGCCTTGGATTCTGAAATAAAAAGGAAGTGGGATTAACATCGTGCTTCCCTCCATTCATAAGTAACACAGTTAAACGTACTCGGTAGCGTTTTCAATATTTGTTATTTGTTAGACCACAAACATATGAGTAGCATCGGAAGATCTCAAAAGCTGCACTTACCTCTCCATAACTGCTATCGAATATGTATAAAGGACTATCGTCTCGGTTATTTCTCATATAATACACAAAATATTTCATCTTCATTTTAACGCTGTAGCCTTCATTATCTTCTCCGCACTTGAATTTCTGGTTGCGAAACTTGCATCCTAGCCTCTGAAAAGTAGAAGACATTCAACAATGTTTGTTTATTTATTTTTTACCAGCAATTTACATTCTTAAACTACCCTTGCTATCGCAATGTTTACCTGCATCGACCATTTTTCCTTTGCTCGCCAATTATCCTGCACACCAACAATCACGACTGGCTTGTAGGGCTTCTCAAACCTCTCAATAAAGTCTTCGGTCGAGAGCTCGTTAACATGGACCCGTTCGACGTTGTCCTTGACAGAATCTAGACTGACATCGAAATTTCTCGAGTATTCCAGGGCTTTCCAGCTCTCCTCGCTGTCGAGCTCTGCAAGAATAACAAGGAAAGCTTAGATCTATGAACTTTAGCGAAATAACTTACAATCTCAAAAGCAGTCACGATGCTCGGCAATCATCAAAGTGAAATGACAACTATTATATGGTCTAAGGCTAAGAATATTAATATCAATTTACTGATGAACATAAAAGATTATTGTAAACCTGCTAAATCCAAATAATATTGTGTTCATAACACCTTTGCGTTCTAGGTGGATTACCACCTAGATTGGCCTAAAGAAAAGTTCGAACCAATTGACAATCTGGCCCAATAACAAAAGAATCCAAGAACTGTCTACATTGATTATTCGTAGTAAGGAATTCTCCAAATTTAGGAACTAAAGCATTTTGCCAAAAAAAATATGTTGCTAACTATAGCTGTCAGAATACAATGTAACAACATTATTGTTATCTTGGCAACGTGGTTTAAGTACACTGGATGTCCGAGTACGATAACGTCTGCAATAAACCTGCAAAATTGTTTGCTAAAATGTGGCAAGCACTTATAATGTTTGTTTTCGATTGTGTGATGACTGTCATGAAAGCTATCACGTTTGTCCAGCCGTCTTGAGAAGTAGCGAATGAATTCGTTTAGTAAAGGAATCATACTGGTTATAAATCCTAACAATAGTGCAAACTAGAATCACGATGGATTAACAGGGGCAGGGTTTCAAACAGGTGTTTTCAACCTGGAAGATGTGAAAGCGATAGGGATAAAACACAGTAGATAAGCATGACTTTTGTATGGACATTTAACTCAGAAAGGCTTATACATAACGTGCACACCATTGGTTCTGAAGTACAGAGAAGGAATAAACAAGATCGTTCTAGTGTGCTTAGGAAATTACGAACTATTAAAGTATAATTCAGGGAGGGAAATGGGGAAACAACCACTCCTTGGCAATTACAAAACCGCCTAGTCGCAAAGTTCAAACATCGTGCTTCTTCAGTGCAGTTTTCAATCACTTCAAAAATAGCTCAACGTTCATAAAAAATGCAAGCGTACCTGGTCGAGCCTTTCTTTTGGCTTCTCGGATTCGTTTTTTACACCTATTTTCGTCGATATCATCAGTATCTTTTCCAGAAGACATCGAAATTATTCAAGAAAATTTCAAACAGACGACCATCAAGACTTCAACGCAGATTTACGAATGCTTATCGCATTCTGATGGAATGAAGCCAATTTAGATGGGGCTGCAATAGCGCCACCTGTGAATCGAAACGTAATAGCGACGGCCATATTGAAACTCTTATCACGTTTCAATTCCGGCACACTAAAAAGAAGAAAATTGTTTAAAATCAAAATTTTCTTATGAATACAAATTTAAATTAATTTACCTTAATATATAAAAGGTGTAATTATACTGTCTTTAATCCATTTTATTTTATTATCTAATAAACGGCAGAAAAAGATAAATCCTAATTTTATTATTTTCATATTTAGTTATAAAAAGAGGAAACGCATTATTAAAATAGCAAGCCTTTGGAGATTCAGGAAAATAAATCTATTGAAACATGTTGCTTAAATTCTGCTGACTAAGTTTAACTTACAAGTTTCTCCTTCTTGTTAATTGAATATGATATATAAAGGGTGGTCAGTGGTCACGAAAAAAGTGTACCAAACACGTGGTATCCCCTTTCTGTAGCCACCCTGTATGTGGAAAAACCTGGAAAGAAATCAGTTATAAATGGTATTCCTTCATGCAAAAACAAGTTTAAAATGCAGATTTATTTTCAAAATCATTTGTAGCTTGATTTCTAAAAGTACACTGACAAAGGTGGCATTATCTAATTATTTTTATTCTAATGCCTTCCTAACATTAATTGTAGTATTACAAAACAACTGCATGTACACAGTTTGTTTAAACAACAAAACAAATACAGGGATTTTAATCAAATCTGACAATCTAATCACAAACAAAAGATGATCACATCATGATGTTTCCAAAGCAAATTGAAAAATAAAATGGCGAAATTGTTACAATAAACCGAATGATAATGCCCCCCCAAAAAAAAAAAGTTTAAATTCACAATCTCATTTCCCCAAGTCTTATTTGTCGACTTGGTGGGGAAATGCAAAAACTGAAATTGAGAGCAAAATGAAAATATGTAAATTTAGCAAAGCTTTGCTGCAGATTAGCATTAGATTATTTTCACACCATTCTACACATCATCAACACGTATATAGATTTTTAAGCACCCATCGAATTTCGCTAAAGGATATACTTTGGTGGTTTTCTATCATTTCCTTCTCTAGGTTTCTGGCCTCTGATATGTACAACGCCAGCACTTTGCTTAACGCCTTAAAACCTTTGACATCTTCACCCAGAGCCGTCAATTCCTGTTCCTTTTCAATGGTTCTTTCAAGCTGTTCCATGATGAGGTCCCTAGACGTCCCAATTGCGTTTTGTTTCAAGAAAATGCCCAGCTTTGCTCCATTTTGTAACACAAATTGCAACTTTGTCTTCAACCGTACGAGTTCTCTATCAACTTCTGAGGGCACTTTGTCTTCAGCGATGGAGCTTTGGTTTTTAAAGGAGCGGGACTCACGGTGGCATTCGGCACCAACTTCCTTGTTAATAATACACATGTGCACGAGCCACTTACAGCTACATTTTCTGCAGATGCCGTTGTCAAAGTCCATGACCTCACATTCTTTGACATCTTTATTTCCAACCTTACCATTCGGTTGGATATATTTATTCTTGCAGGGATGGTGACAGACACTGGAATACTTGCCAGAGTTACCATCCTGCTGACTGGCTCTTTTGCATTGGGTGTTACAACACACAATCATTTTGGAAGGAAGTTTTTGCTCATTTTCGATTTCTTTAACTTCATAGAGGTGTTTCCTGTGTCTACCAATTTCGAATTGAAGTCCTTTAGCAAAGGCAACAAAGGGCTCTGCAGTCTTCATACTAAATTTCATGACTTCGTTGAGCTGCAGCGACTGCTCAACAGCATGTGGTTCGAGGTTAGAAACATAGTCGATTAACCTAACAGTTTCTGCTCTGGACACTTCCCAGCTGTTTGCGTAATTGGCCTTGTCATGATCATTGAACTCCATTCCCTGCTTAGTGGCCGCCAGGAACCTGACAGGCTCGTTGTCCATGCAGTACACACGTTCGTTTCCCTGCAGGAGAATGTCCATGCCCTTGTTCTCCTTCAGGAGGTTGCTGAGGGTTGGGAAGGTGTCTCCTGGCCTGTAGAAGGTACCTCGTGAGTTGGTGAACACAAAGACTATGTTCTTGCAGGCGTCCGTGTGGAGATGCGCCAGGAGTTCCTTGATGCAGAACTGGAAGGAAGTGTTCATCCTTGCGCTGTTTGGCTTCAGAAGAATGCAAATGCCATGGATATTCCTGAATTGAGACAAATGGGAGAAGATGTTCCGAAAATTTTCTTGGTCTTTGTCCACGCCTCGAGTGTCACCTATGCCGGGAGTGTCTATCAGCCTCACATCCCTACCGCCCACAGAAAATGTGTAAGATTGAGTTACTTGGGTTGCCGAAGTACCCAACTTCGCTTTCCCGTCGCCCTCAGGCCCCATTCTAACCACAATTTCTTTGTAGTCATCGTCGGTGAGCAAAAAGGATGAGTTTATCACGTAGACTTCCTTGCTTTTCGCAGCTTCGTCAACTGTACTATAGCTGATATAATTGGCAACTCCGTTGATCCAAGTGGATTTTCCAACCCCGCTTTCTCCCATAATCAAAATGTTAATTGTCTTGCTGGAATCATCTTGTATCCTCACTATCACGTCCTCAAATGGTTCACTTGGAGGACATGGATATTTTTTAGCAAGGCAGCTTTTGTGAACTTGGGCATTTGGAGACTTGCAAGAAGTGTCTCTGTCACTCCTTGGTTGTCCTTCCAAAGACGTCTTCCTAACACGTTTTGGCTTCTCAAGGACAGTGGCTTCCTTTTTTCGAGGTTGTGCTGCCTGACTAACGTTTCTTTGCAGACACCTGTTGTCGTTTCGTTTATCTATGATGGATGATTTCTCTGAATTTGCTCGTCGAACACTTGTCTTTGAGATGATGTCTCTGCTGGAATTCCCCTTTGGTTTGCTTGGTACAACCTCACATTCACTGCTCCGTTTATGTTCCTTTTCTTGTGGATGTGGTCGTAGTTCTGACTTTATGGAGTGGTTTTCTGGGTTTTTTCCCTCTTCACTGCTCCTCATTTTTCTGTCTTCATTTCCAATTGATGGATATTTCACGTACGAAACGCTGTTTTCGTTTAGGTTTTTTGCAATTGATTTCACTGCTGTGACAGTTTTATCTTGGGCTTTCTTATTGGCGTTTTCATTGAATCCAGGTTTCTGGGTTCCACTTGATTTCTTGATTTCGGTAACTTTATCAACAGCAGATGTGCTGATATCACTGCATTGTTTTCCAAAAGATGATGATCCAGAATATGACGATTTCATTTGTCCTCTTACACTGCAATTTTCTATACATTTATCATCGTTTTTGCCAACAGTTTTATCATTTGTCATCCAATCTGCAAGCATATCTTCAGAAATAACCACACCTTTCTTTACATGTTCTATTCTAACATTACAAGAAACGCGTTCATTCGTAGTAAAGTCATGGTCTACAAACACAAATAGTGCACTTTTTACGCCGTGGCTTTTATCATCGATCATTTTTAAAAACGCATCCAGGTTATCCTGAAAATGACTTAGCGAAAATCTTTCATTATTGCTGCAATGAAGAATGTAGCAGTGAGAAATACAATTATCTCTTAATTTCATGTAAAAACTATGTGTTTTGCAATACTTCACACCTTTCTTCTCCATAACGCCCAAAAGCTTAACTTTTTCACGGATGCGTGAAAATCTGAGATTGCAATTTACCAAATGATTTACTTTTGCTTCAAATTCCTGGTGCAATTTTATTTTGACGTCAAAAAAGCTAACTTCATTATTGGCACGCAGGAATGCATTTGCTAATGCTTCCCACATTTCCGTATGTGTCGCTTGGCACTTGTTCTGCAAGTCGTTGATAAAATCAAAATCTTCTTTGGTCACACGCCGTTTATACCCTCGCACATCATCACACACGTCTCTCACGCGTTGCTTAATCATAGATATACGATCAAAAATACTAACAAAGGGTTTGCTTTCTTCAGCCTTAATTTTCAAAGATCTTGGAACAAACGGAGGTTGAGCAATATTAAAACACTGTCGTAGATTAATCATGCTGTAATAAATCGGTATTCCTTTTCCTCCATTCTGATACTTCAATGTCTGTATCACATTATCAAACTGATTATCAACGTCTTGCAAGGTCGGGCATTTTACGGCGTGTTCTACGAAATCAGAATAGACCGTCCAAGATAATTTTTCTGCATGTGCAAAATCTCTTTCGTCCATTGGCTTTGCTTGAAGAAACATCTCAGTAAAGGGTGTCAGCAGAGCGGACAATTCTTGTGTAATCACTGAAGCATCTCTTTCATCCTCATTACGGTCTTCGACTGACACCATAATACGCCCACCATAATGGATCTCTGTGACAGCATAGATGTTTGACGATACTGATTCTGTCGAATGTTTCATTTTTGAATTTAATTTCAGAAACTCTGGGTGCATTACTTGCAATTCATCAGTTTTAGTCGTTATCGTATACAATACGCCAACACGAACGGCCCTTGCACTGTTCTTCTCAGCACGTAGGTATGAACCACTTCCTTTGATTTCTAAGACTCCGCCCAAGATGTGTAGCTGAAGTTCAGGTAAAACACCAAAGCAAAAAAACTTTTCACGCATGGTATCACCGCGTATAGGTTGAAAATATCTTCCTCTTTGTTCATATAAATAAAGCATTTGATGTGAAAACTTCAATGGTTCAGAATTACTAATAAACCTAGCCTCTGCTATATTGTAAAGAGTTCCAAGTACTGCAGTCCGACCAAGAGCCGGTTGCCTTAAGATGTCCATTTGCCGTATCTGCTGGATAACAAAAAAAAAAGATTACATGAGAATTTACAAAAGTAACTCTGGCAAATCTTGATGACTTAAATATATGTCTGTACCTTTTAAAAATACAGTGATGGTTGAGACTGTCTAGATCCTTGGTGGTAAGTCCATGAGGAATCTCTGGAAATTTAAATATATATTTTCTCTCTTCTATACCGTCGCAGCAAGTAATCCAGTCTAAAACTATCGTGGACTGTGCGTCTAGCAAGAAAAGTTAAAATTATCGTAAAAAGTTAATAATGAAAAAAAATGTGCTTTCAGAACCGTGAAAACTGGAGTTTACTTTTGCATTTGAAAGGGGCCAAGGTTACATCACAGATTGTGTTAACAAATCATTATCTATAAAAAGTTAATAAAAAAATGTAATCTACGATATGCCAAGTTTTTTAGATATTGGCGAACAAAAACTGTTGAAATTTTGCTAATAATAATCGTGAGTGGACTTGTTTATGAAAAAATCGTTTACTTCTTATCATGTTAAAATTAATATTTCTGAAATAAACTTACCTAAATTGCACAAAAAATTGAATGTGTATGAATTATTTAAAAAATATTTCGGTGTTTGACAACAAACAGTATTTCTAAACAAATAAATAAAGCCTTTCCAAAGAATGCCTCCTTTTTTAGTACAGTTTCAACTTCTCAGACAACAGTTTCAGACAAAATCTTCACGCTTGTCATGTATTGTATAATTTGCATTTAAAGGTTTGAACGAAGTTTCTACACATTTTGAGGTCTGCAGCTCCGACATTTTCTTGTTTACTCTTTGGTATTACGTATTTGGTTTTTCATTCCAAATATCACATCTAATTATTGCATCCCAAAATACTACGCAAAACATTCAATTTAAAAAAAAACAGTTTTTAACCCAATTACTCACTTCACTATTACTTATTAAAACATTAGCAAATTTGTTTTATATTAAACTTTTAAGGGACAAATAATTAGTTCGGCAAGTATTTCACAAATGAGAAAGATGTTAAAACTATTTGGCACTCCTACTACATACTAGAACAAAGTTTACTCTTATATCAGATACATGTTCAAGAGTGAAATTAAGTACATACACTATAGGTATTTTTTTTATTAAATTAACTATGAGAAAACTATCATCTATCACTTACTATCACAAACTCTTATCAACTGTCAGGATTATCGGAATTTTTATATCACTAAATGATCTTAGAGCATGACAACAGAACAAAATTTCGCAGAATAATGTATAAGCATTTAAACTTTTAATGCTACTTCGATGGGATTGGAAAATGAGGAATACATTTATAGTTTTATAATAAAACCATATACATAAAGGAATTTCAAATACATTTCAATCTTGATTTGAAATAATGCAACTATGGAAAGCATATTATGGCTATTTATGGTCATAACTGAAATGTAAATTCGCTTTCAAATAAAATTTCCGCAAAAAATCATGAAGTTTTACCCATCACCAAATTAAAAAACAACAATGCTTAATACATAGGATTCAATACTAAGTGATTTTTGGATTTTGCAGTCACAAGTTAGCAACACAAAACTGCTTTGTTCCATGTCTATAATCTTGCAAAAATGACGGCAGTCACAATCTTTTTGTGTGACGAAAATTTAAGACAGGCGAAACATTTTTGAAAAAGTGGTCTTATTTAACTTTATGCTCTTGTCAATGCCAGATTGTTTGATAACAGATTAAGTAATTTTAAAAACGTTTAAAAGAACACAAAATCTGCATAAAATAAAATAACGTGAGAAAAGTTTAATAAGCATTTTTGGCTAAAGTCATTGCTCTATTCCAAGCATTTCTCAAGAAGCCAGAGACGCTCTTCTTGCTCGATGGTGGATGATACACACTCTCTTGGTAAAGCTTCATGTTCATCTTTGCATTCATGGCAACTTCCCCAAAGTCCTTCAATGTTTTCCCATTGATGGGCAGCTTGTACAACTCCCCTATAAGCTTCGGGATGTCATCAGGTCCAATCTTTGGTCCGCTGCTAGGGTCCTTCATCGACATTTCCAATATCTTCACTTCTTGCCTGTAGCTTGTCAGCATTTTCTCAAGACCTCTTAAGGTCTGGTCGCTTCCACCGGAGTAGACCACGTCCTTCTGAATCCTAATGCATTGTTGCAAATACTCGTCCACCGAGTCGTTGTACGGCGTGATGGCATTCTGCTTCAAGAAATTTCCGCACTTCGAAGCCACTTTATTGATGATTTCTTGCTCGTGTTTTAGGCTCGCAACACGTTGTTCAATATTTCTGATGACCGCTTCTACAGCATTTATGGAATTGCCTTCCTTGCTCAACAGTCTTTGAATGTTCTTGTCTACTGTCTTCTTCATCACCTCCACACACTCGTATGTTATGTGCATGTGCACATTCCAAGAACAGCCACACTCGATGCAATAATCGGTGTTTGCCATTGCCGAGCAATTTTGCAGTTCTGGGCAAGGATAATGCTGCACCAGAACATTCTTCAAGTAACAGTGCTCGTGGCACCACGTTTTGTAGTTGATCTTAGTGACCCCATCAATTTCGATGTGTTCTGTGCAATTGCTGCTCGTACAAACAGTTCTTGGGTACGGGAGCGGCTTGGACTCCAAGTCCATCACCGGAATGTTCAGTTTGTGTTTCAAGTCGCCACTCTTCTTGACCATGTCATTGATTTCATCACGGCGGTTCTTGGCCAGAATGATATTGTTCTGAATGTTTTGGCTGATCTGGGCCAGGGGTTCTGTCAGGCTCAAAATCAATCGCCTGGCCTCGTTGAGGGACAGAGTCTTCCTCGTGGAGTGGGCTTTTAGCGACAGGATGTGCTGCACAAGCCTTTCGTTTTCAGCGACCGACGTTTTCCAGCTGATGGAATAGTTGGCTTTGTCCTCGGGTCGGAAAACCATCCCCTGTTTTGTGGCGGCCAAGAACCTCACAGCTTCATTGTCCATGCAGTAGATGGTCTCCTTGTCAAGCTCGATTACAATGTCTTTGTTCTCGAGCAAGAGGGTCCTCAGCGTGGGGAACGTGTCTCCCGGTCTGTAGAAGGTTTCACGGGCGTTGGTGAAGACGAATACAATGTTCTTACAAGCGTCCTTGTGCAGGTGGGTCAGTAGCTCCTTGATGCAGAACTGGAAGGTGATGGTCATCCTGGCGCTGTTGGATTTCAGCAAGATGCAGATGCCGTGGATGTCCTCGAGGTGGGACAGGTGCGACAAGACGTTTTGGAAGTTAACTTTGTCCTGCTCGATGCCCCTTGTGTCCCCAACTCCTGGGGTGTCCACCAACCGCACCAACAGCTCTCCAGCGGAGAACACGTACGAGTTGGGCATTTGGGTGGTCGACCGGCCTTTAGAATTGTTTTCATTTTCGGCCATTCCCATTTTTATCTCGACTGGCTGGTATTTCTCGTTCGTCATCACAAACGACGAACCGATCAAGTACCTCGGCCCTTCACGTTCCGCCTCCTCCATGGTTTCGTAAGTGAGATAGTTGACGAAGCTGTTGATCCAAGTTGATTTTCCAACACCAGTCTCCCCCAACAGCAAGATGTTCAGCTCATGCAGAGGGACCAAGGAGCGTAAGGCTTGAGTAAGCATAGCGCGGATGAGCAAATCTGATACGGGCACAGGCACGTACTCTGCACCGTGGTTATCATCACTGCACATAAAGCTGTAAGACCAGAGCAATGCACTGCCACATGAACAGTAGAACATCTCGTCGAAACCATACAACAACATACTACTGCATTTATTACAGTACCAGGTCTTGGTGTCCCTGCCGCAGTTGGATTTAAATGCACCAGGGCACGGCAAGTGCACATAAGCCCTCTTCTTTGGTAATATAATTGTTTTTCTTACTTCAGGGCTTTGGGCATAGCACAGGCTCTTTATTAAATCTTGGGCACCCTTGACTGGGGAAGCCAAGGGCACACTTGGTGCCCCAATCAACCTGCCATTTTTGTACTGATCAATTTGAATTTGACCCGAGTATTCGTCACTGCTGAAGTCATGATCGAAAACCACACCGATGGTGTTTGGGTTGGCAATACTTTTCAGAAACTTGTTTTTGTGATTGTTCCATTGGGCTTGATTGGCATTTCGTGCCCTTGTGGTGAAGTGGAGCACGCACACATCATTCCCATTACAGTTTGTTACTATATTGTCCAGCAAGACATCTTTGTTGACATAGCGAGCACCGTTCTGTACCATTTCATTTACAAATTCTACCTTTTTGAAAGAATTGGTGAATCCAGCAAGAAGCTTCTGGGCGTTCTCCGATGCATCTGGCTTCACTCCAGCACAGAACCCTTGCAACACGGAAGGAGGTTTCCTACCCCATCTCACTTCAGTTAACATGGCCGTCAACTCCTGTCGGAATTTAGTGCAAGTGCTCTGGAAGGAAGTTCTTAACTCCATAATTTTCTTCAGATCCTCAATGCTTACACAGAAGTTGTTTGTCTGCAGGACATTAAAGCCACTGCCAACCATCTGCCGAGTGCTAATGTTTGCATCCAAACGCTTGATGATTTGAGAGACAATCTGATGTGGAACCGTGCAAAATTGTTGGTTGACGTTACAATTCGGGTTGAGCAAATTCCTCACCTTGGAGATGGGCATCAGACCAAAGTTCAGCGGAATTACCATGTCTTCTTTAAGTGCAGGTAAGCTTTTAATGTAGTTTAATGCATCCTGGACAGATTTTATGTGCATTTCCGTGGACAATAAATCCGAAAATATCTGGACCTTGCATGTGCGGTCGAGAAATGTTATCGTGTTCTGATACTTATCGTTTTGTCGGCCGCATACATGGTTTTCCAAAATTTTCAGCAAATTCTTCAAACCGTCTTCCTTGGCTTTTTCCTTTATTCCAATTCCTTCAAACTCCAGGCAAATTAAAGCGTTTACTCCATATGTTACCTCTTCAACGACATGAGTCCCTTGGCCATTCAACTTCAGGGATTTTTTGGCAATGATGCCACTGGATTGGCCATCCAGACAAAGGATGGATTTCTTCGACTTATAGGTGCAGAAAATGCCATATACTTCCTTACGGGGATGAGCAACTGCTTCCGCTTGAATCATGAGATATGCTGATAACCGTTTGACCTCACAGAGCTTGGTGGCAACGCTCAGTTGCAGTTCCTCCTCGACTCCAAGCGTGGACAGTATTTGACAATAGTTGTATGCATCCAAGGGCTGGAATGTATAAATCTTCAAGTCCTCCATCTTAATAACCCTTGCCGGTGGCGTTGATATAAACGCACCAGCCTGAAACATACTCGTGTTGCAATTGCAATCCGATCGAATGTCGTACAACTCTCCAATGGCGACGTTGCGGCCCAATGCTTGACGCTTTGCCATGCTTCAATAAGTTCTTCCTAAAATTATAACATTTACAATTTCACCTGACCAACTTGTATTTGTGGAGGTATTCCCAAAACCGTTTTCTTGAGAGTTCGAGAGAACTTTTAAATTTTCAAACAATATGCAACCTTACCACGCAAAATCAAGTCACAAAAATCAGTACTGAGAGGCCTAGGTACCTGGGGGGGGGGAAGCAAGGACAGCCCATCCCTGAACAGCTGATGGCCGGAACCCACCTGG